>JAZGTK010002459.1:0-16674 GCA_036877625.1 Ambastaia sidthimunki | reverse complement strand
AACCAAACTATAATTAGAGAGAGAGAGAGAGAGAGAGAGAGAGAGAGAGAGAGAGTGAGAACAGTCAACTTTCTTTCATCCATCTGGAGTGGGAATATTTTTCCATTCTAGGCCTTCAAACGGCCAATAAAATGCTTTAACATTTGTTATTTATTGAGCAAATGCATCAATTTTCCAACAATAAAGAGATTTGGTGGGTATTTGTTTACTTTCACAGAAGCCCTGAGGACACCAATGTATTTTTTATGACATTTCAATGAGACCCTGTTGGAGGTCGAATCTATAAAACCATATTTGATTTGGCATAGGAAAGACCAAAATTCTTGCCACAGACATCAAGTCTGGACAAGGAGAACTTGTCAGAAATCTATGCAGGAGCCCAACCTATCCAACCCCCTAAGAGGGATTTGGGACCTGAATTATGCTAGCATGTCACTCAGCACGCCCCAAATTACTCCGAAATACATGCAGTCAGTCAGCAATTTTTCACTTTTCAGTCGATGGGTCACTGGTAAATTCAATCAGTCACTCAGTATTACATTCAGTCAGCCAGTTAATCGGTCAACAGTGTATTCAATTTTCAAATCAGTCAGTCATTGGGGTGTATTTATAGTCAGTTAGTCAGACCAATGAACCTGTTATGCAGAAAACTCAGAAAGCTTTGTAAAGATGGGACTACTAAAACTTCATAAACCTTAACCCAAAACAATCTCATATTTTATTCTTGGCACTTAACTTCCTACTAGTCTGACAAGCCAGATGACCTAATCTTACTGAAGAAGATCATTTACAAACATGCCAACAACCACAACTAAAGTTAGCAAAGTTTGATGCTGTTCGTTGACATTGGATAAGAACTCAATGCTTCTAACCAACAACAACTGGCCACCAGTCACAAGTTTTAATATAGCAAAGACAAGGTTCAATGTAGTTGAATCTGGACATTAAAGTCCACAGGTCAAAACCACCCAAAGTTGAAGAAACAATATATTTTGAGCAGTTTTTACCTGTTACATTGTGTTTTTATCTACTGCTTGATGTTCAATGTCTAAGAAGCATCAGAAACAGAAACACACAATAACATAGTGTTGTGTTTACTTCTATAGTTAACTGATAGACAACTAAAGTCTATGAGGAGCACGCAAACACACATTAACACTTTTACTTACAACCTCATTAAAAACTTTATTCCCGTAACGCATTATGCTTTAAAAATCTGTCACATTAGCAGAGTTCAGCCACAGTCAGATCCCTTATGGAGAGAAATAGGTTCATAAAAAAGTAAGATTTAGAAATGTAGAAATTCAGTAAAGTGCCACACACATCATCTGTTCCTCGCAGAACCTCTGACTGTTAATCAGAATCCCATCAACTGTATTAGCAGGCTAATTCATGAACATCTAGTCCTAACTAAACTAAACTAAGCACAATTTAGGATTAGGTACTGTCGCTCAAACACTTTCCAAAGAGCTTTAAGGAGCCAATCAGATCTCACTGGACAGTTTTTCAGCGTCTCTTGCAGACTCAGCCGGACTGGGGTTTAGGGTTTTATCTACTCTGCTACTTTATGATAATGGGGCTTAAGGTTTAGATTTATAATGATGTGCTTTGAGGTCTGGAGGCTTTATGGTAAAAATGAAGTCTGGGATTTAGCTGCAGCTTCCAGAGGTAAAAGCACCACAGATGCACAGTTAATACACACACATATATCCATTTAATCAATGGTAGACGTGCACACCGCCACAGGCAGGGCAAGGTTCGAGGCACACACCACATGGTATCCATCACTGACTGTGCATGCTTAAGTTTGCTCAAGCCACTGGTCTTACATAACAAGAAATATCTTCTACACTTCAATATGCTTAAAACATGTATATTAATCAGCCAGTAGTCCATGGGTTTGATCTTTCAGCCTACAGGTCAAAAGGTGACATCCCTAAATCACCTCAGGGCATTTTTGCTACCTGTGAAAGTACATATTGTCTATCAATAGCCACTTTCACACATGCTGTCTTTACTTGTGAAAGAAGTTTAGATTACATATATGGGTAGAAAAGTCTACATACACAAATACATTTTCTCACATTGCAATGAAATTCCCTCTCCACTTTCTGTGGATTCCTGACTTTGTATGTTACTCTCTTTCAGTCCTTTTCATTTACTGTAAATGTACACACACAGCCTTAACACACACTTAGAAGCTGCATGTCTCTGCTATAGAAACAAGCAAAAGTGTTGCTCTCTCAAACACAGCTTGGAGTCATAACCTAATCTTTGCAGCAAGTGGGCTGTATGTTGGGTGTGCGCCTACATATCCGTCCTTTTAAACTTTGGCAACTTCAGCTGAATGCTGCATGTCTCCGCCCAACTTATTAGCAAGTCTCCAATGAGGTTGCATATTATTCTCCCTAAACGTTTGCTGATGATCTCTGTTCAGAAATAACGTAACAACTGCTTTGCTTTTTTACAAGGTACTTGCTAAGGCAAGGCACGACTATACTTATTGCTCATACTTAACGTTTAGAAAATGGAAAAACATTATTTGCACAGAATTACACCCTAAGACCCATACAGCAATGTGCTGACAACCAATCAGAGCACATTAGCAATCACCATAGCAACCGTCCAACAAAACTGCAGCATAATGCCAACATATTTTTACACAGACAAGCAATCTAGTTCAAAAATGTTGTTCTGCTTCCACCTCATCAATACAGATGCTACTAAACAGAAGGTGTTCCATAACTCCACATAAGCACACTTAAAAGTATGCATTTCCATCCTCACTCAGGCAGGTCAAACAGCTATAGAGGTATTCAGCCTTGTAAAGCTGAAACCTTGGGAGCATGTAAACCTTTGAGAGCAAGAGTGCCCTGAGGAGAAGATCTTTTAGTAAAGCTCAGCCCTGGCTCTTCCCGGCCAGCTCAGATTTCTATTGCCCTTCCCGCGGGACCACTCGCATCTATAGCAGGCCTTTGTGGGAAAGGAAAGCCCCTGAACCGGGTTGATCCGGAATGCACACCCCTCCTGACTTACTTGGGCTTTCTCTGTATTTACATTGCGGGAGCTCACCGTTCATTCCAAAAAACGCTTTGTGAAACACTCAAAAACATTTTGTCAAGCACATACACGTGGCCGAAACACTGATAGATTTAGACTAACAGCTTTCATTGTAGAAACACCCATTTAAGACAGACGTATCTTCAGAGGACACACCTGCAGTTCAGATGGAATTCATCCCAGCCTGACTTCTTCTTGGCATTCTGTATATCAGTCTGCCAAGGTCATCCTGCAAAATGGGTTCATGTGAAAGCATAAAATGATGCTTGCTTCAAACAGCTTCCACCCAGACATTTAGGCTTTAATGTTTGTAAACCGTTTTAAACTGCAAAAATAAACATTGTAGTGTAGTGCTGCATAGTAAGTAGAACAATGGGGTCTACAGAGTACCAACAACAATGGAAAACTTGAGCCTCAGCAGTTACCAGTATTTAACTACATACAATTAACCAATAATGTTTTCTTTCTCTCTATTCATCCATCTCTATCTATATATCTTTATCTGTAAATACACACAAACTGTCTACCACCAGTAAAAAGAATAATAACCTTGGAGAACTTTTCCCATTAGCAGGACATACTGTTTTCATTGGAGTCTTTCCTCCTTTATGAATCCAGATGGTTAATGATGTTTACATACGTAGGTGCCTTGACAATATGGCCCTGTAAACCTACTAATCATAAATTGCATGTGTGTGCACTCATGGGTCCATGCTGTTTAGATGTTCTGTGTATGTGGTGAAGGACTGTATATGCATGATCTCGTCATCAATTGCTGGGAAGCCTGTGTTACTGAGTGTGTGTGTGAGCAGGAATCTGTGTGTATTCCTGTCCGTGTGTGAATAAGCAAGGAGGATCGAAAGAAGACAGCCAGCACATGGGTGGTCCTGCACCCTTCCAGCACATCTCCTCCAACACAACGTAAACCAACTGGACCTCCAGGCCATGCTCGCCTTTCATCCATCAGCCTGGTACGAGCACCACACCAAAAACCCAGGATCTCCCAGACTGCAGGAGCAGGTGATATATGGTCCTCAGCAGGGCTGCAGAAACACACATTTCAATGTCCAGTAAACACTGAAGCACCAGCGGGCAGCCCAGCCGAGGCAGACACCCAAATCAAGAGCAATTTACAGATTTACACAAACCATCACAAAAAACAGGCACTGCTAGGAGAGAAGCATTAATCTCTAACAGCTTTAATGTCTCTAACGCTCTATATGTCTTTTAAATGACATTCAGTGGCGACTTCCTAGTGCTTACACCAGCATGAATTTCCATGCTGATCCAGCCTCATTAATGCTGGTTAGTGCTAGTCTGACTGTTGGACCAAAGTGACCATGCTAATCAGCAGTACAGTCTTTCTGGAATGGCAATGTTTTGGCAATCACGTTTCAAAGTATCGCCATTCTTTTTGCATAAATATGACTTAAGATTTTATTATTTATTTGTGTAGGTTCATATTTTCTACTGTTTACTAATAAATGTTTTTTTAAAAATAATAAAGAAGCAGATTCACTCTTCTAGGGAAGACTTCCATGTGACCATCTTTCTGTAGGGCAGTATGTACAGATCCAGTGTCTAATCCTTTTCTAGATTTACAGATACATCTGCTTCCTTGCTCACGGTCCCAAGCGGTCACCTTTCTCACAGTTACTGCAGACAAGAGCCTCCCAATCTCACGCACATCACCACTGAGATTATGACATACCGATCTATGTCAACTTCTCAGGTGAAATCAGAGCGCTTGCTCCTGAAACCCACCTTTCTTTGTTGTCATTCTTTTGGGTGGAGATAAAAAAGACATTGAAAGAAAAGACAAACCTAGTTACCAGAATAAAACAAGCTGGAGGCTGCACGTGGATTCAGCGCTTCATGTTTGTCTCTCCTCACGACCTCCTTCTTCAGAAGAACCGCACATGTGGTGAACATATTGAGAGGAAACTGCAAAGCTCTGGTGTGGTGGAGCAATATCACATCACTGGTGCTTTGTTTTGGCTGCTGACCTACATATTGTAGTGTATGGGAAAAGAAAACTCCTTGGTTGTCATTAAGAAAGAGTGAAAGGGTTAATGTTCGGCCTAAAGTGACGGGTCAGAACTGGTGCGTTGTTTATACTAAAATGGTGCTGGTTTTGTGCTGGAGCTGATGCTTGTTACTGACTATGCTAACACATAACCTTCCCACAAACAACATGCTACACCGTGGTCTTTGTTTACAAGCGCCATGAGTCCTGAAAAGATATTTTAACATATAAAACAAACTGCCCTCACGCTTTGGTCAGATTGTTGTAGATGTGGATAATAACGGAAACATTTTATGTTTGCCCAATCTACTTTTGTTTTGCATCAGTCTAGCCAGACTAAGGTGCTGTTGTTGCTTTAAAAACCAACCTGATGTCAGAACTGGTGCCTGATTGGTACCAGATTATTTATCTGAGGGGCTTTAATGGGTGACAGACAATGAGATATGAGAGAGAAAAGAGAGAGGGAGAAAGTGGGCTTCAGGGACACTGTAAGTGTGGGGAACAAGATGCAGATGTTTACTCGCGTCTGCTATTGTTGTTAGCTTGTTGCTGCTCTATTGCGCGCCAGTCACTCAGAGAGCAACACTATTCCACAGGAGAATGATGAAAAAGAAAGAAACAGAGAAGGCAGGAACTAAGTGAGACAGGACACACGGCTGAAATAGCAGTGCGGCAGACAGAGCAAAGCCTGGGCCAGTTTTACTGCTGCATACAATAACACACGTACAAGCACCAAACACACAACAACTGCCAACCCCAGCATTATCTTTTGAAGTGCTAACCGCATTTCAGTTTCTCCTGGCAAAGCAGACATGAGCAATCTATAAATGTTTCCTGAAAGAGGAACAAAATAAAAATAAGCAAGCAATTGAGGCAGGACTAAGACTCTGGAGTCTATAGTCAGGACAATCTCTTTCATCACGTCCCAGATCAGCCTCACATTTCTACAGCATATTCACTGTCACTCTTTGGCACAAATTTAGCTTGGAGTGAATGTGGGGCTGAAACATTTCTTTAAAGATTTTAAAAATAGGTAAAAAAAAAAAATTCAGAAATCATATTTTTGGATATTTTTTGTAAAGCCTATTAAAATCTGTTTAAACAAACAGGACTTCTAAAGACATTCCATTTTGACACGAACCACAAAAGAGGAAAAGCTTGTCCTATAGCATGGTGGACGGCTACAGCTGCTAAGTTGTGATTGGTCAATAATGTTTTAAGGTGGGGCTCAGCTAAGCATCAGAGAATTTAAAGAAATTATTTATTTTATTTATTATTCTTTTCTGCTGGCAGACTTAAATAAAAAAATCATCCGCTTTCAGCAGATCTCAGAACTGTGCGTCAGTGTTTTCTCTTTCCTTCTGATAAAGCCATCACAGACAGGCTCAGTCATAAATCTGCAGGCTTTAGTTCTTATGGTTCCAGGTCAGTCGCCATTCAGAAGATGTGCAGTGCATTAGCTCTGTGGTTCTGGAGGAGTCTCTTCACAGAGTCACAGAGTCTCTTCCAGTTGCAGACACTCCTGAAAGCTCACCCTCACCTTCCTTTCCACTGATTTAACTCCCATTCATCCTGTTCTGTTCCTACACTCAGACCTCTGGGACATTTCATCACTGCACGTCTGTTATGCCTGGCCATGCTGTTCAGTGTAAACATATTTGCATTAGCCTGTATCCAAGACAGGATTTACACTGATCCATCTAGACAAGACCCATCAGCATTAGTGCATGAGGTGATCCCACAGGAAAGAATAATCTCAAAATATTTTCTCAAATGCTGATTTTTTTCTCTTGGGCAGCCAACGAGATTAAGTGGAAAGCAAATGCTGAAATCTCTCTCAAAATGTTTTAGTAATACTTAGTAATTTTACACTGCTCAAGAATTGCTGAAGAGATATTTCATACTGGGTAAAGATTTGAGATAAAGAAAGATAAAGTTTGTAATAAATATATTTCAATATTAACTATAAACATTGCTCACCAAAATCTTGAAATTATCTAAGCTATGCTAACGCACTGTTATTTTGATGCTCTATATTGCTACATTGTGTCAACAACTTATGTTTGACATTTAATGACAGTTTTAAAACAAAATTATTAAAAAAAAAATCTAAAATTGATTGGTGATGCTAGTGGCACATAAATTACACAATTCAGCTTAAAATGATTATCAGATTTTTGCCTTGCAATGACAATATTTTCATATTAATGTGGCTGTGAGCATGTAGAGATGGCATCTTCTTTAAACCATGTGAAATTCCTAAACAAATCAGCATAATTACAGCTCATCATTTCCATAGCAGACCGCATGGACATACAAGGCTGCTATAGAAGCTTAGTACAGGCTACAGTCGTACAGGCTAAACGATGCCCTCTTTATTGAAACCACAGTTGCCTGGTAACTGTTCCTGCTCTTATCTTGTTCCGTCTGAGTCTGATAAGCCACCATGAGTCTGGGGTGGATGAAGGCGTTTCATAACATAGAAAGAGTACTTTCATAGCACTGATCCAATCAGATGAGAGGATGGAGATGTTCCACACAAACAGTCTGGAAAGATCCTCTAGAGCATTCTGGAGTAGAAGAGGAGAGCAGAATATAACAGCAGATAGCAATTAAATGGATACTTTTGATGAAGTGTCTGCTGCTCAGAGTTTTAAAAAAGACCAATAACTGCACTCAGACTTGCCAAGTAACCTAATCTGCAATAAAAGCTTGATTTCTTAAACATTTTTCATACATTTTTTCCTACTCGACTAAACTGGGCAATCTGAGCTTCTCCACATTCATTGTAGAGCTCTATTCTCTTACTGTAGGTCAGCAATGCTCATTTGTTACTGCTTTCATTAGAAGAACCAACTGAGACAATGTTGAGACTCCAACAAAACTGGATAAAACTGAGTCTTTCACACTATGAAAAAGTAACCTCATAGAAAGCAATGAACATTTCCTCAGGGGAGAAAGAAACAGAAGTGTGGAGAACAATGCTGAGTCAAAGACCTTCCCTCTGACCGCATTATTTATTTTCTCACTTGGTGGGGGTGGGGTGCGGATAAACAAATTGACTGTGTGAATGTGTTTCTGTGATGTTATCAGGAGGAAATGAGGACCTCGACCATATCAGCCTCAGTAAACAATACATAAACTTCCGAAAGGAAAGTTGAGGACCCCTTTAACAGACACTCTTCAAGAATGTAGTCACAATACTTAGCAAGTGGCCACCAAACAGGTACTCAAAGAGTCCAAGAACCAAAAAAGTCCTCAATACATCTCAGTTTTGATATGGGAATATCTTAACTTTGAGGATTAGGATCCAGTGGACACTGAGAGGAAAGTGTGGTGAAGCTGTAAGTTAGCAGTAGACCCTCCCTTGTAACAGGCCTATTTTTACTAACCTGACCTATTTCTAAGTCTGGAGGAGCTCCAGAGAGCCAGGGCTAACGTCATGTCTCCTGGGCCACTGGGCCTACCTTTATTCCCCAATAACCCTGGAGAAGGGTGGAGTTTGGAAAGACATACAGTACATACAAACACACAGAGTGAATCAGCAAGACACAGATGAGAGACATTGTGTGTGTATTCAGTGCTTTGCCTGTGAAGAAACCAAAAAAATCTTGGTTCTGGATTCCCAGCACTGAATGTTATTGCAAAAGATGAAAATCAACTTTGTCTGTTTATGTTCCTCACAAAACACTTTGTTGACATGCAGTACAGTAAAGTCTTTGACATACAGTAGAATACAATACAATACAAAACAGAAATATAAAAATAGAGCTATAAAAATGTGGTAAACTATCTTAAATAGTTTTGTCCTTTAAAGAATTAAATTAGAAATGTCTCAGGTCATAATTAAATCTTTGACCTTTTATTTCATACTTAGGTATCTTAGCAGGTCTGAGCACAATCTGAAACCCTGTTGAGATCTCTTTTGAAATAATTACATTGAATAGTTTCAGAATCACACTGCTAGTGTCTTTTTATTTAAAAGAACTATCTGAGCAGATGTAAGCAAAAGTCTAAAGCTGAAATCCACTTATCCTTATTAAAGAAAAAATAATTAAGATTTTAAACACATTTAATGAGATTTTTCTGTCCTACAGGTTTCCAAATCCAGGTTTCCAAAAATTTTGAGAGAGGGACTCAAGAGTACCCTGGAGTTCTGACCTACAGTATATACTGCAATTGCGACCATTTTTGTTGCATCCCCCACAAGTCCCCCACAAAGTTAATAAATTACCTTATGCATAAAAGCCATTTAAAGCCATTTTATTTTTCGATGGGTGCTCCTAAATCTTTGCTGGTGCTCCTAATATTTTGAAGTTAGGAGCAACAGTGTTACAAAGTAAAAAAGTTAATTTTGAGTCCTGACTGTATATGTTCATTTACAGTATGCTGCGAACGTTAAAACAAAAAAATGCTTTAAATACTGTGCTCTACAACTCTCTGTAGTCTGTTTAAAATCCCATAGGCCACACAATACAAATTCCCTTTGATCTGTGTGAACAGATGTACACACCTTTAGAAAGAGAGATACACAAGAGAGTGTTTAGCCATAACATGATTGGTTTTAATTATGGTAAGGCATTTTGTTGCGGTCCAATAACCCTGATCCCAGTGACTCATTGTTCCAAGGAGCTACACAGACACACAGACACACACACACACACTCTCTTTCTCTCTCCAATAGAGAGGTGTCACAGCTGGGAGTGTGTAAACATGCATGGAAATGAAAAATAAGTCAGAGCACATACGACTTCCTGTTACAGTGAAAGTGAGGCCTCTCAACAGTCCAGGGTTTATTACGGAGACCGGAACCACACACACACACACACAAACACACACACACTTCCAATGCTTATACAATCATTCAATTCTTATAGAAACACCTGCATTAGCTCACTCATAATAATTTTACCATGTTATACATAATACATATCTAACTGCATCTAACAGTTTCGTAGTACTTGTGATTTCAAAGGCTTCATCTATACTGTACATAGCCAGGACAACAAGAAACAGAAAGAGAGAAAAGACAGAGAAAAAGAGAGAGGAATAAGAGGCAGATTAAAGGATATTAGTTCATTTATAGCACTTTCTTTGACTTTTTTCTTTTGTATGACACCTGTACTTTATAGACACCTGTACTTTATAAGCACCTGAATTCTTTTTGTATTACTGTTATTATGTACTGTTATGCCAATAAAGCTTTGATTCAGAGACTCAATAAAAGTAAAAGACAGAAAGAGAGAGAGAGAGAGAGAGAGAGAGAGAGAGAGAGCTGAACTCTTTGACTCCTGGGATCAGGGAAAAGAGAGACGGTGTATGTAAACACGGCCCCTGAAGATGAGCGACTCGCACCCCATTGTGATACACAAGACCCTTCTTGAACCCTCATTTCTGAGCTGACTTCCTGTAAACTCATGTTCATAGACACAAATATTTAACATACCAGCAAACAACATCAGGGCAGGGTGAGCAAATAACAGTTAATAAAGCGAGTTCATAACACAAATTTTACTAAGAATTACCCATGATTCAGGACAACAGAGTAAAAAACTTCGCACCCAATTGCTCAAGCACACAGCAAATTTCTGAGCTCAGACACTACAATCAGAAGTGAACTGATTGTGGCACAAATAAATCAATCTGCTTTCATCTCTGCTGACCCGCGGAGGCACAAAAAGTCTTTGTGAAAGGGTGGCTGCCACAACATGCCCACCAAAGGAAGTCCACAGGAAGTGAGAGGAATTTCAACCCTCCTGCTGAAATGACCATTGAACTCTGTCAGTGACCTTGTTTAACCTGCTATCTGGATTTATTTGAGGTGATCTGATCATAAGTGGTCTGTTACATATAGGTGTAAACGGGGTTCAAAACATTTTGTGATCCGATCCAATCACATTTGAAGGTAGTGAGAAAATTATGACCCTTAGTTCAAAAATATCCAAACCAAAAAATACAAACCAGAATATGGCCTTATATTCATGAATTTGGTCATTTTATTTACTCCAAATCAACTTATAGTGTATTCAAGATATACATAATGTACATTATTATATCATTATGCACGTTTCCTGGGAATCAAACCCATAACAGGAATTACAGGAATATGTCATGCTGACTTACCACCTATACAAGGTCACCTCAGACCAGATCAACTTTACCATCAAACACGAAAAAGTACACGTGTCAACAAAACAGATGCATGCTACAGCTACACTTTAAAAAACCAAATGTTATAATGTTATGAAGTATTGAAGTTCAGAGGAACGCTCATGAACGTTAGAGAACGGCTTGTCTCCAAAATTATCCTTTCAAAGCCTCCTCTGGGGGTCAGTTTAGCGGGTGTAATGTTTTTATTACCTCATAAGTCTGGAGTGTTGAGAGGGTACTGCATAAAGTCTGCATGAAGGTCCTTGGTGGCTTTGAAGTGCTTCAAAGAAAAGCGGCTCAAAAGAACATGACTTCAACCTCATCGCCACATCTGTAAACATTACCTGCTCCACAGGTGTGTGTGTGTGCCGCTCAGATGGTACACAGATGACTAGCTTTTGCATACTATTACACAAGCAGCCTGTAAGAGCTTTTCCTCTCTATAAACAATGCATGTTACTCTCTTTACACACTAATGTTTTCAGTTCCAAAACTGACTCTGTGATCATTTGAAACAGAGGATGTTGAAAGTGCTGGTACTTTCAATACCGATAAAAAAAAAAGCAGAAGAAAGTCAACAAAAAGCAATTTTAATCAATAGGAAAGAGTCCCAGCTTAATTTAGTATCAATGCAGTGTCTGTCTGGTCTGTCAATGCAGTGTATCTATGTGTGAGCGCCATGTGTGAAGATTGCTGTAATGCGAAGTGAGAATTAAACCTCTACAAGAAATAATGAACTTGATAAATCTGATGTGGCAACACAGTGCAAATGCAACAGACCTCCAGCTGTCTATTATGTTGTTAATTAGTTAATTAATAATCAAACACACAAGAACAAGAAACAATGTTTCTCTTAAAGCTTTAAATATCACAGCATCTTTCATTACTTTCTTGTTTACCATCTTTCATGTTTACCTAAAACAACTAGCTTGGAAAACATAAAGGTGACATTTCATTGTTTTGGTTAAATTGGTTAATATTTATGAATATTCAATAAAACTTTTTAAAAGAAAATAAAAAAATAAAAAAGAAACTTTTCACATGTCATTATTGATATTGGTGTTTTAAAATCTGTTGCTAAGAACCAACAAATGAAACATCAATTACTTTTAAATTACTCACTCCAAAATAACACTACAAAAACAGTTCTACAGTAGTAGTAAAAATTCCTAATGGTTTCCAATGCTAGTGTGTGTGCTTTGTCACAAACAGGTGTGAAGAAGCACTGCACACAGAACAGACACGCTGCTGGTCTGTGTTGAGCTGGAGAATAGTGCATTATGGGAAGGACATCCAGGGCTGTGTGTTTCAACAGCTGTGTTTACTGCAGCCGTCTCGCTCTTCACACACTCATCTCTCCAGTCACACACCTGGAGCCAGTGATGACGTGGAAACATCTCACACACACACACACACACTCATGAACTCAAGCTGCCTCTCTCTCTCTCTCTCTTAATTTCAAATTTTAAAGTACATTTTGGCAAGATTGTTTACATATTGTGTTGCCAAAAAAAGAACACAAAAACAGTGACCTTAAACAGAAAGAAAAAAAATAATAAAGTAGATAATAAAATAATATAAGTGTAGTCTTTCTGTAGTAAAGCTGGGTGTTTGGAGGAGAGGGCGGCCCGGACAGAGCCTGAGATCATGTGACAGGAATGCAGGGGTTGAGACTGCACCATGTCCTGCTCTGCCCTTCAGATAAGCTTTCTGAAAATAGTCCTCTCTCACACTTCTCCTCATTAGTTGCCATGGTACCGTTTCTGCCTCAATATCCTGTAAACAAAACAACTACGGTGTCCAGGAAGGTTATTGTCGATTTTGGCGCTGAGAAATGGCCTTTAAAATATAGTAAATAGTGGAAAAAAACTCTTTTCACAGCGCCAGCTAACTGCTGGGTGTTTAACGCTGAAAGAAAGCCAGAATGGCTACAGACCAAAGAATGTGAGCTTTGAATTCATTTGACGTTAAATATTTAAAATTGATCACCATACCTGTACACATGTGGATAGTTTTCTCAATTAAAAGACCAAAAGCCCAATAAACTTTCACATTTTTATACAATCCTTCAGTAAGAGAAAGGCAAACAGCGTTTGGCTTGTTGACTCCATGTCAACTCCTGGACTACTGACTAAATAATGAAAAAAACAATGATAATAATAAATAGATATATAAATAAAGGCACTGCTGGAGTGGTTAAGAAACGCTAGAATAATTTGAGGCAAGCATCTTCTTTTTAAATACACTTACATTATGTTTGATAATATTGTATGAAAGTGCTGAACTTGCATTTACATTTATACTGGCAGGTGCTTTAATTCAAAGCGACTACAATATACATTTATCAGTATGTGTGTTTCCTGGTAATCAAACATTTTGACAAACCAATTGACATACATTAAAAACTCTATTAAACTGTGTATGCCAATCCTGAAAATGACGATTAAGTCTAACATGCTCCCAAACTGACTTCCATTGAAGCCTCTGACAGCAAGACAGACAGAGTAAAGCTACACTTTATTAAACCAGCACAGAAATTCACAAACCACTTCACAGAAATACCACTACAACATCTGACTCAATCTAAATAGCTTGCCTATTGTAACACATTTGTTCTGAGCAGATATTTTCACCTCAGAGTGATTGCAGTACTTATGAAAACTAAACTCCCAAGTGCTTAGCTGCCTGAGAGTCAGAATACAGTATTTGTGCTGTGGAGTAAATGAGCACCATGTGCTCTATGGCCAGTAGTGCTCGGCCCCCACCCTATTGCTTCCTTCATCTCCCCGTCATCCTCCTCTGACCATGTGCACACCAGTTCAGCCGCAGGGATGCGAGCCTGGCAAAGGAGTGCTGTGGAAATTCACCTCTTATCTTTGGAACCTCAGATCTGCACCACTGAGTCAGGAAACCAGCTTTGTTTTCCCTACAGCACCTCCACCTCACTCATCTTACACATCAGCCCCCATTCCAGCTCCACAAACCCAGACATTAAAGCATCAGGCCAGGAGTTCTCTCCAGCCATTCCTGAGCACCTAAAAAATTAATCCAAGCTTCCATGAAAAAGGATGGAGTAAAGGGTGAAGAATATAGATGGATGTGTGTCCTATTTGTGAGGGCCAAACCTTTAATAATATCTCCAGAAATAAAGTGAAACATGCTGAAAACTGACATTTTAGTTGGTTTAGGTTAATACCTTTCCAGCAAAAACGTTTAAATTGATCAAAGCATGTTTTATTTTAATAATTTAGCAAAAAGTTTGGGGAATAGCATATTATTAAGCATGTATGAAAACAATGGACGTCTATAACACATCTGCACTAATAGCGTAAAACCTGTGTACTGTATGTGTGTTTGTAGAGACGAGTAAAAAAGGTGTGACTAATTGTATATTTATTGCATTTAGGTAATAATCAAATTAGCTCATCAAATTTATAGCCCTAGTGTATACCAATAATAACTCACAGGACTGGTCATATATTGTTTAAAAACACACTGTGCGATAAATACCTCAGGTTAAATAAGTAAAGGTGTTTAAACAGATGTTTCTTAACCAGGAAAAACAAATACGGTTAATTTATGATTGACAATAAAGAACATCAATACTACCACACAGGGAAATAATAAAAGACAACTACAGTAATAAAAAACACGTCACTGGCACAACTGCAATTATCAGACAGAATGATATCCTAGCAATCCAAGGTCTGTGCTAGACACCACTGAAGAACAGAGACCTAAAGTAAGTCTAATGACAACAGCCTCAGGTTAGATATCCTGCACACAAAGTCTAGTTGAACTTTCTCCGAAAGGACAAGGGAAGGAATGCCTGAATGCCTTCCAGGCTGAAGAATGAGGATAAGTCTGTGCTTCCCATAGCTGAAATTCACAGTCCCTCATGGTGCTATCAGACCTGGGCCTCACATTCTTTCTTCCTAATCTGCTATCTCCAGCCAGAAGAACCAGATAAAAGAATCAAACCCTGAACAGTTGCTGAGCTTTGCAAAGCAGAGCTGTAACACAGAGGACAGTTATGAACATATCATGAGACTATGATTGCATGTTAAGGTGCTTTGGGAAGTGGATCAAAGGACACAATCAAAATGGCTCTGTCCCAAACTATAGTGAGCTGCCTACATAAATAGCATTTTTAGTCATCATAGGCCAGTGAAGAGTTTATGCTGCCTTATAGGATAACTAATAATAAGGTGCCAAAGTATATCCTTTGCAGAAGACAATCCCAGCATGCACTGCAGTCAGCTCCAAAACAACAAAGCTGAGAAAAAAAACATTTAAAAACAAATACTATTTTATTCAGATTGCTTTAATTATAAAGTAGTTGCCTATGTAGACAGCAGACAGCAAGGCAGTTATCTTGGGTTTGAAACAGAGCCTATTTTACCAAGCAAAATGCACACTGACTACCTGACACCTACTTCTACCATTAATCTCTATTTTAGTGCTGTACTCTTATGTTTTTGTGAAACTTGCCCCATTTGGTAGGGAAAAAAACTCCATCTTGAACACAGAGACACGTATGCACACACGTACACAATGTGGTTATGAGGATGTTACTGACTCCAGCAACAAAGTTAATGGCCTCCATTAACGTGAGAGGAACCGTTAAGTCAGAGCCTGTGGCTCCTTGGGACCGATTAAAGGGGAACTCTCAGGGGGCAACTGCATATGATCATGCTGTGTGCTGTGCCCCAGGCATCCTCTTCTACTTTATGTGCTGTTGGTCTCATTAAAACCAATAGCATTTTGACACTAACAAAAACTGTGTGTTGAAACAAGACACAGATGATGTGCTAGACAAGTGTTCAGCCACAGATAATCAGTAACAGACACATGGTGAAGTGTGTAAACATTTTTCAGTTGGATGGTTCTTGTTGCACTGTTCTAACCAACAGTGCATCAAGCGAGTGTAAGGAGACAGTGGTACCCAACTCACAAACTGGAGACTAGATCTACTATAGGAAGTCCTAAAAGACCTAGAGGAAAAGCTCCCACTGAGCTCTCATTTTCTTTTTCCATAACAAAGAGGAGAGCTGGACGCCTACTAAGCTATTTTCCTAAAGGGATAGTTTACTCAAAAATTTAGTAAAAATCTTGACTTCTGCAAATCAAGACTCTTAAATCTCGATCATGTATTTATACATTCAAACCAAGCAGGTTTTAAAATATTTCTAGCAGATCGCTACAGGAAAGATGGGACGGAGTTTTTAAATGTTCAAACTTCAAATTTAGTTTTTTTTTCCTCATATAAAGCTACTAGATGGTTTTAAAAGACTTGCATTAAAGGTCAAAGCATAAAAGGTCATGAGCGATTATTTCAAGGTACATTTGGTATACATACAAGTTTTTATTGGGCTTTTAGCTGCCCCAGTTACCATCCACTTTTATTGTACAGAAAAGACAATCTGTCCGAACATTCT
>JAZGTK010002458.1:0-31769 GCA_036877625.1 Ambastaia sidthimunki | reverse complement strand
TACAATAGTCTGTGACCACAGTGGTTTAACTTAATTTGATGTGCACAAAAAACAAAAATAATAACTTTATCATGTCCAGGCCCAGGCAACAAAATGATGGCGCCACAGCACAAACACATTAGTGCTCATAACTCCTTTATCGTTTGTCGGATCAACACATGCCTTATACGACTGGAATCCTTTTTAATTTAATTTGTCATAAATGTTCCGGCCATTTGGAATTTTTCGCAAAATCTACTTTTGTAAACTAGTCCTAGGTTTTTGGACTGAGTGGAATCAAACCAGTGTTAAAATATTCTTTGTCTAAATGTAAATAATTATTCAATAGTTAAGGTTTTATATCTCCTTGTGGGATGCCAAAATGTTCAAAGTGGGTGGGCGCAGTTTTTGGTTATGGGGTTGTAACTCGTGAAGGGAATAAGATTTGGTCACCAAACTTGGTACACGTACTGAGTGAGCTCATGCATCTTGTGATACTTGAAGCATGCAAAATTTTGTGGAATCGGGCAGTAGGTGGCACTATGACAATTGCAAACATAGAAATGGGATATTTTTAATGAAAAAGTAATTTATAAAGTGTTTAGACACCTGCTGTTTAATTCCTAATATCTTTAAACCCATGCTAAGATCCTAAGGTGCTTGAACCTAGGGCTGGGTGATAAAACAATATCGATATTGATATTTAATCAATAAAGGGGTATCGACAATAACAAAGAAAACGTTCGATATGACGCATGTTAGTTTCATTTTAATGCATTGGTAAGGGTGAGTGCCATCCCTAGATCTTAAACATCCTATTATATGCCCTGATAAAGGAGCTTGTTCTGAGTGACAAGCAAACAGCCAATAACAAGTTGTGTTGCTGTGAAGTTCTGTTGTGCAATTTCGCTGATATAGGGCACAAAAAGATGGTGCATATCATACACGCGTACGCACTTGTATGAAACTTAGTACGTGTATCGATCATGTTGACCAGAACAACTTTTGCGCTTGCACCTCTTAGCTCCACCCAGCAGGAAGTCGACCATTTAAGATTTTCTAAAAAGCGCATGCAATAAGCTTTTAATAATCCTTCTAGGGATTTCATGTGATTGGTGCCAAACTTGGTGAGCATCATGCAAAGACATTGATTCAAAATTGCAGTTAGAGGTAGTGAAATTGTGGCAAAAATGGGGAAACAGGAACTCTTATATCTACAGTATGCATTGAGTAACTGATGTCAAACTTAGCCAATAGGTTTATTGTGGTAGACTGATGACATTGATATGACTATTGTGAGTCACAGTCATAGTGCCACCAACACCAAACGTTGTACTGTACATTTATTGTTCTCATGAAGTTGGCCATTTTGTAATGTATGTGAATGTTTTGTCAATTTCAGGTATTGAATTTTTAAATACTTCTAGGGGATTCATGGTTTTGTCACCAATTTGGCAATAATATGCCAAAACATTTAGAATGCTGAATTGGATTTTTAATATTGAGATCAATATGATTAAGACTCTTATAAGTATCTGGGTGTTCACCTAAATCACAAACTGGACTGGACTCACAACACAGATGCACTGTACAGGAAGGGTCAGGGCAGGCTCCACCTCTTGAGGAGACTGTGGTCCTTTGGTGTGCAGGGGGTGCTCCTAAAGACTTTTTATGACTCTGTGGTGGCATCAGCCATCCTGTATGGTGTGGTCTGTTGGAGCAGCAGCATCACTGAGAGGGAGAGGAGAAAGCTGGACAAGATCATCAAGAGGTCCAGCTCTGTCCTGGGCTGTCCTCTGGACTCAGTGCGGGAGGTTGGTGACAAACGGGTCCTGAAAAAAACTGACATCTATGCTGGACCACAAGTCCCACCCTCTGCAGGACGCTCTGTTAGCTGTGGAGAGCAGCTTTAGTGGCAGACTGCTCCACCCTCAGTGCACAAAGGAGAGATTTCGTCGGTCTTTCCTTCCTGCTGCTGTAAGACTATTTAATGAACACTGCTGATTTATTATTATTTATTTATAAACTCTTACAGTACTTCACTCACAGTTTAAGTGCAATATTCCAATGTGCCATCCCAATGTGCAATATTTCAATGTGTAATCCTTTGTGCCAGGTTTTTGTTTTAGCACTATATATACTTATGTACAGTGTATTTAGATTAGTTTTAGTAATTCTTCTTTTATTCTCTTTCTGTACTGTATCCCTGCTGTTGCTAAATGCAATTTCCCCACTGTGGGACAAATAAAGGAATATCTTATCAATGTTGTCATGGAGAGGCAATCAATTTGACGGATGAAACAAGAAGTGGGAAACAAAGTATCTTCAGCATGCATTGACTTATTTACATCAAACTTGTTAAATATGTTTGCTGTGGCAAGCCAGTGACATTGACATGACTTCTGTGAGTCACGGTCATAGCGCCACTAAATGTTGACAAGTTGACCTCTATATTTACAACATGTTTGGTTGAATGGCTTATAACAGCCTACTAATAGTTTGCACTAGGAGTGTTTTCTGTGTTTGTGAATGGTGTGTGTTTCTCTGGGTTCTGTTCAGGAGGTGTGTTCACTGGGACTGTCTGGAGTAAATCTGAAGGCTCATTCAGGTGCTTTGAGTGCTGTGCCAGTTCTAAACCTGCTGTATGAACTTCTGCAGCTACAGAGGACAGCTCAACGTGCCCTGCAAGAGCTGGAGACCCAGCAGCTGAAGAACGGCAGTGACCTTGAGCATCTGCTGCACAACAACTCCAGGCTCAAAGTACTCATCTTCAACACATTACTTCACAATATAACCCAGAAGTCTTTAGTGTACTGCAGTATACTTCTAAAGTATATTTCAGTTGTCTGTCTGCATCACACATTGCACTGATTTTACTCGGTTATTGAAACTCAATTATTGAAATTACATCATGAATCATGAGCAAAGTCTGGAGTTTTCCATATGTGGATTTATGTGGGTCTTTTTCATCTGCACATATGCGTCTTGAATGGATTTGTAGAAAAGGTCAATTTTGATGTTAGCACAAAGTTTCGAGATCTTTGCTAATGGTGACTACAATTAAATTGTTGCAAATACATTGAAAACTTAACTGTGATTTTTCCCAAAGTCATGGCAAATTTTAAAGGGGTCATGACATGAGTAATAGATATTTCATATTTTGAAAATTATTTAATTTGATCTTTTGACATGTGATATCATTAAGATTTCAGTCAACAAACCCATTGGCTCAAACATACATGTGGACAATTACACCTGAAGGTTCTTAAAGGGAACATTTAAATATGACTTTTTTTAATCACAGGACTGAAAACAGGGTTGGAAAGGGCTACTTTATTTTAAATGTTGTTTGGGCAAAAACTTCAGTAATATTACTACACCTCAAACAAACACGTCATGACCTCTTTAAAGATTTTGCAAAAAAGTTAAGCTCTGCTATTAAATGTCTTCCCCCTAAAAATTATTGCAAAAATGTTCACATTCCTAAACATCTGAAAAAATAATTAGCAAACATTTAATTTTAAAGCTCAGTTAGAATCAGTTAAAAATGAATCCTTATTGTTCCAAATAAAAACGGTTTATGAATGAGATGTGAATGAGATGCTTTGCGGTGTGTGTCAGGATCAGCTTGAGCACACCAGGAGAGAGAACTCGGGTCTTCACGAGGGAGAGAGACAGCTACAGCTGAAGATCAAAGCCTTACAGAACTGCCTCAAGTCTGAGAAAGAGGAAGTGAGTGCTGAGCTGAGTCCACATAGTAGTTCACTTTAACTTCATTATTCCAGTTATAACTTTCTGACAGAGAATTGTGTGTGGCTATTGTACAGTATCTCATCCAATCAAAATACAGCCTTTGACTTCCATCCATCTGTAATATGATGCAGGTGCAGAAACTGCAGAGCATCATCTCCAGCCGAGCCACACAGTACAACCATGACACCAAGAGAAAAGAGAGAGAATGCACAAAACTAAAAGAACGTCTCAACCAGCTGCTCATGGACAAGAGGGACAAAAAACTTGGTCAGCAGATGATTCATTTGTTTCTATCAAAACTGCAAAAGATTCAGTACAGATCATCATAAAGGTCACACATTTGTATAGAAAGGTCACACATTTATAATGAAGGGAATGCAATAATTGTGATTTTTTTTTTTCAGGCATGGATGAGGCATAGAAACTGTTTGAGTTTTGGTCTGCTTCAAAACTTGTGTTTATTATTGGTCAAAATAATTTGGAAAACTTTAGTCATGTTATCCTGTAAAAACAAAACCGATATTTTTGTGATATTTACTTGTCCTGTGCCCTCATATTGATGTAGCCATAGAGGTATCAAACTATGTTGGGAGGTCAGATGGAAAGAGAGGTCTTTGGAAGACAGGAAAGATGGAGGCCAGGTAAGCTGTTGTGCTCGTGCCGTTTCTGCTTTCAGATGTTTGTGACAGTCATGAGTAAGTGTAAGGGTTTGTGTGTCTGTGTTAGACATGAGGGTGAGATGTACAAGGCCCTCTTGAGTGATTATGAGACCCGTCAAAGATCTCTGATGCTGGAGAACTCTGAGCTAAAGAAGGTGTTACAGCACATAAAGAGGGATATGATCTCAATTCTGAGTCCAAAAAAACCCTGTGCCAAAACGGAGCCGGCAGATGACAGCCTTGAGCAGGTTGAAAATCTTTCAAATCAATGCAATATAATCCCAAGTATACAGTTGTATGTTATTGCTAAACATCATTTGATGTCTAAAGTCAGCTTGAAATCTAAATTCACCTTTACCTTTGTACTTTATTACATGTTCTTAGTCTTATTTGCAATGATTCATTGCATGTTGTTCTGAAGACAAAAAAAAGTTGTCTTGGTAAACTTTCATCAATTTAACTTTCTCCCACAAAATAAAAAGTAAATTTTGAAGACTTTACAGGGGTTACAGTGCAATTATTAAAATTGCTTTATTGATTGACTTGTTTACCTCATGACCAGGAACATGTAATAAAAAGGTCAGTTTTAATTTCTTGATGTCTTTAGGGGCAGCAAGTTTGGTAAGTGTTCTTGTGCAGTGTTTTTTGTAATGACTGTAATGTTTAACATCAGGTGGGCTCTGAGGGTGAAGAAGAGACTCCCGACTCCAGCCGAGAGACTCTAGAGCAATCCTGTGAACAGGCACGAGAACAGCTCACCAACAGCATCCGCCTGCAGTGGAGAAAACTTAAGAGCCACATGGAGAGACTCGACAGCCAGGGTAGAACATACTTGAGTTCATGTCTTGATAAATAAGATTGATGTTTATGATGGTCATAAGATCATGACCCTTGAGAAAATAAATTACTGCATCTAATAAGCTACTTATCTCTGCTTGCTTATGGCAGCATCTCTGGTGGCGTGTCAGGAGCGTGATGGTGAGGAGCTGCTGTCCAGGAGTGAACATGACGAGGAGATGCAGCGGATGAGGCTGGAGGTGCAGCAGTGTAAAGATTTCATCCAGATGCAGCAGCAGCTACTGCAGGTAATCTGTACGTCTAATGCCCGTTTTACACATACTTCATTTGCAGAACATTTGCAGTGTATATTTTTGGACTGCTTCGTTATTTATAGGGGGAAGCAAAAACAGATATTTGGAGCTGTTGTTAAGTCCGAATTATCTCTTATGGAATATTAATTTTTATTTTTTTGAATGTTTAAATCAGTTTTTTGCACTTACTTACATTTATAAGTTGTTAAAATGCTGAACAAGTTGGTCACTGTTGGCCACTTCATGTGTACAGTGTGTTTGCATGTTTAAACTTGCTGCATATAGTCAGTGATGTGTGTGGTGAATGCAGCAGCTGACCTCACCATGTGATGAGGAGGCAGCTGCTCTACTGAATGACGGCTACACGCTGGAGGAGAAAGAGCGACTGAAGGAGGAATGGATGCTTTTCAATGAGCAAAAGAAGAACTTTGAAAGGGAGAGGAAGAACTTCACAGAAGCTGCTATTCGTCTGGGTCATGAGGTGCTGAGGAAACACCTACATAACCTTTCATACAGATATTTCATACATATACAAATATTTACACCCAGTGCGAGTACTTTAAAAAAGGACAAATAAAAATCAACAGGTAATTTATTAACATTACAAGCATGACTTTGTTCTGTGGAAGACAATAAATGAATTAGTGACTTTTTTTTTACCCCATATAATAAAAACAAATGAAGGACTATGGATGTCAAGCATCAAAGTGATAAAGTACAATAAAAGTGTTTTAAAAGTAGTACATATGAATTATGAGATGCATTTTAATATTACTATAGCCATAACATTTTGTGCTGTTGTTTTTATTGGAATAGTCTGAAATTTAGTTCTTTATTCACCTGAAATGGTGCTTCTCAACCTTTTTGACTTCAAGGCCCCCAATCCCCCACTACCCCCACCGTCACAATTTCCAATAAAATGATTCCAAAGCTTGGTATAGAAAGGTAAATATAAACAGATACTATAATGTATCTTTTTGGTTGTTTTGACTTATTTTTAATGCTTGTTTTATTTAAAATATCTTGAGGCCCCCCCTAGTCGTCCTTGGTCCACTGGTTAAGAAACTTAAAATATTACTCTTTGCGCAATGCTGAAATCAAACATGGCACAATGAGACAAAAGGTGTACGATTTACGTCCGTGACACGTCATTTGTTCTTGTGTACCTTGTAACCAGATGTTGTAATTGGGTCCAGATTATGGTGTCAAAGATCTTCACTGACACCAAGCAATTTTACTGATCTGGTCTGGTAGAGGTAAAAGTAAATTAAAAAAAAATGCCTGAATAAAACAAATTTAATTCCTGTGTTGCTTTTCTATTTAGAGAAAAGCTTTTGAAGATGACCGAGCCGCATGGCTAAAGACACAGTTTTTGAACATGACTCCATTTGTGGATCGTAAAAGACCAGCATTACCTGAACCTCACAGTGCCTTATCAGTCAGTGAGTACTCCTGTAGACAGTCTGCAAAACTTCATCTATTCTTAAGTTTACTCTGTAAATTTAGAGGAAATACATGAATGTATGGATTCTTATTTTGTCTTCCATTCTGCATGTTTTTATTTTTAAATTGTTAAATTAGGTTGATACTTCAATCTTTGTTTCATGTAAATATCTGTAGGTACAGAACCCGAGGCCAAAGTCCAATCAACTCCACCCCTCCTGACAAAGTCCCAGTCCTACACAGCATCATTTTCTACTCCCAAAGCTGCCCCGGTGAAAATGCCCTCCACTGCTGACCTCTACCGCTCACTGCGTCTCATTCCAGAGATCAGGTACTGGCATGTCACTAAAGGGACAGTTTAGCCAGGGAATAATATTCCTATTTACTCATCTTCACATTGTTCCAAACCTGAATTGTTATTTATCAGTGAAACCAAAAAGCAACATTTTTAAGAATCTCTAAGCAGCTTATTTTTTTTTTATGAAAAGACAGTAAGTTGTGACTTTATCTTTCACACGTATGCCCTTTTTGGCATATTTGCCTTATAGTGTTTAGTATAAAAGTGGGGAAACGTTACTAGGATAAATTACTAAAAATGTGCTATTTATTTACCAGAAGTAAATGTGCAAACAACATTGGTTTCTAGTTTACAAAAAAATCACTTTTGCATGGTTTGTAATAGGAATTGACTGCATTTTAACAAATACACAAGGTTTTTTTTTAATCCCATGCCAAGTTATTTATGATCTGCATTACTAATGTCACATCTGTCTCCCCCAGAGGCCATGGTAGATATCAGAGTGGCGAGATGTTGACTAATAGAAGCAAATCTTCCAATTGGTCAGACGACAGTTCCATCTAAAGGTACTTAAGTGTTGCGGTTCCTAAGCAGACTGCGCTCACACTACATAAGACACACTCCATGTTTTAAATCGTGATGGCGTCACTTTAAGCTTCACTGGAGTCTTCCTGCCATCCCCATCAAAGGAGGACCAGCAGCCTGCTCCTTTACCTACTGATCTGATTTGCTGTGGAAAGTTAAAGGGAACAGAGTAAAATGAAACTTTTTCAACTAAACACAATCAAACACATCTTGGAGACATGTGCGAATCGTTTGCTCACTTGTTTGCATTTACCACCTATGATCTCCAGTGAAGAGTACAGTTGCCAATGCGTATTGCATAAAAGTAAAAAGAATGATAATATAATACAAAATATATATATACAGTGCATAGGGGATTTACACAATCAGATTAAGCACTTTTAAGAGGAGCAATGCTAACAGTGTAGTTTTTAAACGACCATATAATTTGATGTTGCTTACCATTGCCATTTATTGAACTTGCATAATAGTCTTGGGGTAGGTTTAGGTTAGGAGATTTAAGTTAAAACGTTTTGTATTTTTTATTGTAACTGTAAATTTAGGTACTATGTTTTAATTGTCCATTTTTTTTTTTTAGTGCTGTACTTTCAAAAGGTTATGAGTTTCATTTTGTTTGTTCACCTAAATGTTAAATATTTGTATGCACAAATTATGAATGTCTTCGGTAGTACTTGTTTTTTGAAGCCACAGTGTACAGACATATTTCTCCAAATCAATGCAATAAAGTAATAAAAATAAATGTTCTAAAATGGAAATCTTGTCTTGTTAAACCATTACGCTGTGTGTTCCATGAAAGCAGCTGACAAACTTATGCACACACTTATTTTTTTTAGTTTTTAGTTATAAGGGTGTTTTATAAGGGTGAATCTCGCAAAACATGTCAAGAACATGCCTGGGTCATATTTTCACCACAAAATAAAAAGTTAAATTATATTTTCTGAAAGGTAGGACCATTTAGAATTTTGCATTGAGACAATAAGTTTACATTTATTTATTAGTGGACACTTTAAGAAGTGAAAATAGTTCTTATGCTAGGAACAGGATGAACAGCAGAAGGCTGTAGAAGTATGTTAAAAATATACAGTGTTAAATATTGTAACGTTAGGGATTAGTCAGGTGTCTGCAAAACAGGTGTGTTTTTAAAGGGGACCTAGAGTGGTTGAACGCGGTATTGATTCTTGTTCTGTGATGTGACAGAGAGAATAGAACTTTGGTTAAATTTGTAATGCCTTAGAAACTACCTAAAAACCTCTTTCAAAAAACAATTTTAGGTATTTTTAACACATAATTTTGCACATATTTGGCACCCTGCGGGCTTAACTGGCAACCTCATTATAAAATGCGAGTGCTTCATGCTGATTGGCTGCCTTCACTGCCACTGAAAAGAATGATTGTGATGTCGTCGCCCGGCTTCTGAACACATACGGACCAATTTTTTACAGCTATAGCTCATGCACAGATTCAGCCTTATTAAAGTTCCCCGTCATAATCAAGTTACAGCACACTACACCCATTTGGACATTAATCCTTTGCAGCATCATGAATCAAGAATGAATACTAACTGTAGTCTAATAAATACTGTTTATTAATGGAGGCTTCAGGTTTGGGCCACTGTTGGCTCCAAAACGAAAACAACCATTTCAAATAGATTTGAGCCACAGTGTAAAGTCAAGGATTAATATTAGCATGACAGCATAATTGGGCCAAAAGTTTATCATTATTGAATGCTGTGCATTCACCTGGGCCATACAGGTCACTGCCATAATGAATAACACTCAAAGAGAACATTCAAACACAGGGTACTAAGACGACTGCACAGGCTAATCGCTTTAGACCAACCTTTGTATAGGTTTAGAAAATAGATTTACCACTGTCCATTCATCACTCACCAGGTGCTCATGTGGAAACTGTGTACGCATACCCACAGAGAGAAAATGTATGTTGCCGCGAAATACAACAGGTGCTAACACTATGCAGTTCCATACAGATGTACAAATATATCTCAGTACTTACCAATATTTCATGTTTATGGCCTATGGAAGTGTAATAAATTGAGCATTACCTTTCTCGATGTAGGCCACACAGCAAATGGTCCAAGCACCCAACAACATTGTCTGCCAGTATGAACCAGTAGAACCAGTATGTCTGAACATATACTCAAAATGCTATGAATGTGTACAGAGCCGAACATGGCCGTTTGTCACTCAGAGGAAGGGAAAGGTAAGCCCGAGATGACCCATTGACTAGCAGTGTGTAATTAGACTAATCCACATTTGGATGAGACTTACATTTGGTTGCTAAATACAAAGCAAAACAAAACAGAAAAAAAGAGACAAAGAAAGTACATCATTGCAATAACACATTGCAAGTTAAGAAAATCAGGCAGACATTATCTTGAATCATACCCAGAACAAATGTATTAAAATGTACTAAATGCCATTGTCCTCCCTCCCTATGTCTTGCAGGCAATGCAGATTTTCATCTTCATCGTAACATCTTCAATGTCCTCTTCAAATTCAAGATGAAGTCTTTTTGCTGGCTGTGACTTGACTTGTGTTGAACTAAATGGCAGTGAAGCTGCAGTAGCCATAGTGCCAACAGCCTGTATTCCTGTCAACAATAAAACAAAGTCAGGCACTGAATGTACATTGAATAAATATGAATACATGTTACCACGACTACATGTGGGTTAACAGTTATTGTCTGACATGTATCACACTACAAAATGGATTCTTCTACATTTATGTAAGTCAGTAAAATTGAGTGTTAATTCATTCTAAATTGAATACAATTATGTAATTGATTGACAAACAGGATAACGGTGAAGATTGTTATGAAAGATTAAACGCATAAATGATACAGAACAACATACTGTACAGTAAACTCGATTACAATCACAAGGCTATTTTCACGCAGGAAAGAGGGACACTGAATTACCTCTGCTTCGGTACTGTGGTCTGAAAGTTTTGAGGGACAGTTGTGTTCCCCTAGACTGGGTTTCTGAAGATCCGTCTGACAGCAAAAGCCTCTCTTGTGTCCCGGGGATGAGAGCGGGACGCATCAACACTCTGAAATAAACTTGACAAGATTACTCGTGTTTTTGAATCGTTATCTGTGCTAAGGTGATAAATCTATGGATGATGGAAATCTAACGTTTGTTTACAGTACCAACGCTAGCCGTACACACATCAAAACGAATATGTTCTAATTTTTATAATTAAAAAACTAAATAACAACGCAATACAAGTAGCAAAGTCTGAAGTGCTCCGCTACGAAGCATCAAGCGCTGAGAGAAGCCAGCAGGTTTGTAAAGCTGTCCAATGTGAAATGAGCCGTGCAAAGTAATAATCTGTGGTTAAATGTCGTGGGAATCCGATTAAAAATAAACAGTAGCCATGCATCACGGCCATTTCTTTTGGTGGGGAGGTTATGAAAAGTTTGCACACCGCTTGTACAGCCGGGAAGAGCAGCACACCTAGGAACGTGACTCACCATTTCGCCTCGAACTTCACAAAGTAGCTGCTGCAATAACCGTAGCAAGGGTGGGAGGGCGGATGTATGCAAATTATTTTCGAGAGGAGGGGGGAGTAAGATACATATGACATTATTTGTATCCCTTTTCCAGATCGACCTATTTTCTGGGGCACATTTCTAAAACATTAATTTATATAAAATGGAGTGGTTCAGAATGTCGACCATATAGAATGTAGGTGTGTCAGAATGTCGGTGGAGGTTGGCAGCTCATTCCACCAAGAAGAATAGATGAATGTCTTAGAGAGTGATCTGGCACCTTGTTGTATACAAACAATCAGGAGTCTGGAAAACCAGACATGCTGCAGCTTTTGGATTATTTGCAAGGGTTTTGTTGTGTTGGCTAAAAGGCCAGCCAATAGGGCATTGCATTGTCTGATTTTCCTGATGTTGTAAAGCAACATATCTGCATGGCCGAGAGATTGTTGCAATGTTTGAAATTTAGGTCATCAAACATCACCCTGAGGTTTCTGACTGAGCAGGTTTAAGAACTGATGATGCAGTTGAACTTTAAAGTTGTGTTCTAATGATGGGTTGGCTGGAATTACCAGTAGTTCAGTCTTACTGAGGTTAAGCTGAAGATGTTCCTTCATCCAAGCTGAAATGTCTGAAAGGCAAGCAAAGATCAGATGGGAGATGGTGGGGACATCGGCCTGGTATGACAAATAAAGCTGCGTGTTGTCTGCATAGCAATGGTGTTAAAAACCATGTGTTTTAACAACTGAACCCAGGGAAGGAGAAGGGCAAGAACCAACCCCTGGGGAACCCCAGTGGATGTGACATTGATTCCTGTCCTCTTCATGATGCTATGAATGATCTGTCTGTGAGATGTGAGTGAAACTGTGAGTGCAGGTCTAGTGATGCCCAGATTGGAGAGGGTTGACAGCAGGATCTGGTGGTTCACTGTGTCAAAGGTGGCAGAGAGGTAAAAAGAGAATTGGGACAGATGACATGGAATTGGTTCTTGCCTGCTGTAGATTTTCAACAACAGACAGGTCTCTGTGGAATGTCCTTTTTTAAAAACATTTTTAGACTGTTGACTGTCAAATAGGATATTCTGTGAGAGATTAGAAGAGAGTGTGTTAAATACAACCTTTAAAGGGAACCGGTCAAGAACCACGATAGGAGTGAAACTGGACTATAACTGCTCACCGCTGAAGGGTCAAGTGTTGTTTTTTTTTTTTAGCAGTCGGGGGTTACCTGAGCCTGCTAGAATGTACATTGGAAAAACACAAAAAAGCAGAAGAGAAAAGCCAAAATTTACAATTTTACACAACTTAAAAATGGGCCGGACAAAATTGTTGGCACCCTTAACTTAATATTTGGTTGCACACCCTTTGGAAAAAATAACTGAAACCAATCGCTTCCTATAACCATCAACAAGCTTCTTACACCTCTCAACTGGAATTTTGGACCACTCTTTATTTGCAAACTGCTCCAGGTCTCAGATTTGAAGGGTGCCTTTTTGCAACAGCAATTTTGAGATGGGTTTCAAAGGTGTTCAATGGGATTTAGATCCAGACTTATTGCTCCAACCATTTTTGCTTTTTGAGGTATGTTTCGGGTCATTGTCCTGCTGGAACACCCATGACCTTTGACGCAGACCCAGCTTTCTGACACTAGGCCCTACATTGGGGAGCAAAATCTTCTGATAGTCTCCAGATTTCATAATTCCTTGCACATAGTCAAGGCACCCAGTGCCAGAGGCAGCAAAACAACCCCAAAACATCTTTGAACCTTCACCATGTTTGACTGTAGGTATTGTGTTCTTTTCTTTGTAGGCCTCATTCTGTTTTCTGAGGCTTACTCAGGTACATTTTTGCAAACTCCAGTCTGGCTTTTTTATGTCTCTTTGTCAGTGGGGTTCTCCTCTGTCTCCTGCCATAGCGCTTCATCTCATGCAGGTGACGACGTATGAGCCAAGCTGATACTTTTGCACCCTAAGTCTGCAGGACAGCCTGAATTTTTGTGAAAGTTGTCTGAGGATGTTTGTCCACCATTAAAACTATCCGGCGTTGCATTCTTACATCAATTTTTCTTCTGTCCATGTCCAGGGAGATTAGCCACAGTTTCAAGGGTTATAAACTTCTTGATTATATTACGCACAGTGGACAAGAAACTTCAAGATCTCTGGAGATGGTCTTGTAACCTTGAGATTGTTCATATTTTTCCACAATTTTACTTCTTAGGTCCTCAGACAATTCTCGGCTCTTCTTTCTCTTCTCCATGCTTGGTGTGACACACAACACAAAGATTGAGTCAACTTTTATAAATTCTAACTGGCTTTAGGTGTGATTTTTATATTGCCAGCACCTGTTACTTCCCACAGGTGAGTTTAAACAAGCATCACATGCTTGAAATAAAATGATTTTAAAAGGGTGCCAACAATTTTGTTTGGCCCGTTTTTTGAGTTTTGTGTAAAACTCAAACTTTACTTTTATCCATGACTGTAGATAGTGGATAGAGGTAGAAGGGAACTGAAAAGAGAAGCGATCTGAATTGCTAGTGACTCCAGAGGAGGAGATGGCAGGTGAATTTAGACATGCAATGTAAGCGTAGACTGCCTTGATGGTTGATGTGCGTGCATACTAGCATGTGCCTGCCCTGCAGTAATGTACAAAACTGCCACAGAGCCAAAACACTGCCAACAACAATTGATGTGCCACAGCCATATGCCACCTGCCCATTGCACACAGCACCCCAGCCCATCTTGGAGGTATTTGTTGTAACAACGTGTCTGGACACTTGTTCTAAGGGCACTTAGGCTCATGGGAAAGGCAATGTCTGACCAAGGGCTGAAGGTTTGAAGGCAAGATGATGTGACAGTCACAGGCTGTGCTGTGCTGCAGCCATCTCATATGCATCAGGTTTAGGTGCATCAGGCAAGGTGACCGCGGCTGTGGATGCCATATGCCCCAGGAGCCTTTGAAAGCGTTTCAGTGGGACCGCTGTCCTGGCTCTGAACAGTTCAGGCATCACAGCAGTGACTGTGCGCACTTGTTGAAGAGGTGGGCCACTATGGCGACCGAGAAAAGAGATGCCCTGTGTTGGGGAGAGCTTGCTCTCTTCCCTGTCGACCCAAAGCCCCAGAGGGCTAAGGTGCTGGAGAGTGCATGCGGTAGTGGGCCAGAATAAACCCCACTATCAAGGAGAATAGTTGAGAATGCGAATGGCCACTTACCTTAGTGGAGCAAGGGCATCCTCCACGACATTTGTAAAGATGTGGGGGGACAGAGACAGCCCGAAGGGGAGGACCTTGTACTTATATGCCCGACCCTCAAAAGCAGGAGTTCTTTAGAAAAAGTTCTTCTAGAGGACCCAGTCTGCCAAAGCACCCAGGGGAACCCCTTTGGAGAGTGGAGCAAGAACCATTGAATGCACCGTTTCTCCTTTGCTTCTTCTGTTTGGTATCTCGAAAATGAATGCAAGCAAATGTGAAACAATCAGCTCTGAAGCAAAAATCTGAATTAAAACGAGCTGTGGTCGTATATACCCACTTAAGGGGCCCTCAACCCCTTTGCCCAATGCTTATTTGGCTCTTTCGTCTCAGGCCAATGTTCATTGGCGCATTTTTCTACTACTCGAAGATGAGTGGGCTCTCAAGCGAGACCCCATATGTCAGTACACTGATGTAACGTTGACCGTGACTAAATAAAAGGCAACACTTTGTATGCATCTACTGTGAACAATGGAAAACCCCAAACAACTATTTACAGAAATTTTATTGTGGCCATTAAGTTGATTAATGAGTTAAACAATGCTGTTGGCTGGCTTACGTCACTTTTGAGTTCCCGCTCTCAATGCCAATGCAACCATGTACTAGGGGAACTAATGGTTCCATCCTGGTTCCTTTAATTTAGTTCCCAGAACTACTCGATGCGAAAGCAGATGTTGATTTTTGGGGTTAAATATGACCATGTTTTCAAGAGATTTATTCGTACTAATTTGACTACTCAATTAAACATTTCTTTAATCAAACACCACTGATGATTAATTGGTGAACGATTTATTGTATCTTATTTCACATGACAACTGCATGATCAACATGATCAACATCATCAAGGACATCAGTCACCCCCAGCATAGCCTTTTATGTCTTAGGCTGTTAAAGGATCCACAGAGTAAGAATTTCATTATATAGTGTTTTCTGTACATATGACAATAAAACTCTTGAATCTCTTTTGAATCTTGAACTGCAGTAGGAAGTATGTTACAAAACATTGTTTAGGAGTATCCTTTCCCACATTTTGACAGAATGACTGTCCACTCATACTTTCAACCTCAATCGTATGCAATAGCACCTTCTAAATTATGAAGCAACATCATTCTCATTACTACTATATTTTCAAATATACTTAATATATTTGAAACATGTTACTATTAAAACACATTAATATACTTAAATATAAATAATGTGATTGTGTCACGAACTACATGCTGGGACCACACCCGCCACAGGTGGCGGCCATTACGCTCATTAAAGACTATATATAAACTCACCTGTGCTGCTGCTCGGGCGAGGTCTTGTTTTGCCCCGTGTGAACAATTCTGAGCGGTTTCCCCTGTGTATGCTCTGCCTGGATTATTACTTGGACTGCCTCTTGTTACTGATTGTTTGCTGCCTGCCCTGACCCCTTGCCTGGTATTATTTACGTTGTGGATTATCTACGTTGCCCCTGTTTGCTGTGTGTTTTGACCTGTGCCTGTTGATTCTGATTTTGTTCAATAAACGCTGCAAATGGATCTATCAACCCCTGAGCATTCATTACAGATTGCAACTGTGCAGCTATTCGTTTTTTGTAGAGCTGTCTTAATGACATGCTTCTATTGGGGAATTTCACATATGTACACTATGCAAACCGCACCTGGCCTAATTAGGGTACTGCTTGTAATAAATAATAGATAAAAACAAAGGATGCAAACAGCACCAGGACTAATTGGGGTACTGCTTGTGATAAATAACAGATGAAACAAAGGCCTGACAGCGCAAAAGCAGGCAAGACAAAAAGCAGAATGTATAATGTCAAAAGGGTATCTAAGGCATCTGTCCATCGGGAGGACAGGTGTCACTTCTATGGAATTTTCTATGAAGGGGACTTGCCACCAATAAATCACTAGTCAGCACTAATTAAAAGACAACTGTGGCGAGACCCTTGGGGTGGAGCAAAGAGAAAAATGAGACCCTTGGGGTGGAGCAAAGAGAAAAATGAGACCCTTGGGGTGGAGCAAAGAGAAAAATGAGAAACCCTTGGGGTGGAGCATAAAGAAAAATGATACCTGGCCAAGTCCCACTGGGTACGCCCAATAAGAAAAATATATAAGTCTTGTATTACCAATTTGGATGTGAAGCTGCCATCTCCTTTATTGTTCTACAATAAAGTACATCTTCTGAGACCTGGTACTTCTGACTCTGAGAGATTTCTTCAAGAGACTTGAAGAAGTCTCTTCATAAGGCTGCGCGAAACATAAAGGCGCCATAAAAATAAGGTAAGCAATTTTGCTTGCATGTGTTTAGTGCTGCCTCTTGTGAGTAATGCCTGTGTGGTAAATGCCTGCTTAAGACCTCAGCAAACGACCCCAAAATTATAGAGGAAGAGGTCCAGGTCTTGAAGATAGCGCATGCGTAGTTTAAAGGAAAATCTGATTGCTTGGTTAAGGGGCATCAGTTTGCTCGGTATGGGGCAAAAAGTATTTAATGTCTTGTAGCCTGGAGTGGGGCACAAGCTTGTCTGCTTGGCTAAGGGGCAGACGGATATTTATTTTGTAGCATGGAAAGGGGCACAGATTTGTCTGCTTGGTTAAGGGGCAGACTGATATGCGCATTCTGTTGCTTGGTAAAGGGGCACAGAAAATTGTAAATAAGAATGCATTCGTGTAAATAAGAAATGTTGTGCAATAAGATTAAAATGTAGAAAACCTGTTGAGTGTTGTGTGTAGAGCAGTAAGAATTGTAAATATGAACAATGGTAAGAGATATGATGAAAAAAAGGGAAGAAAGACAGCATATTTTATTCCCCCAGAAGACAAAAATATATATAAAAATTTGCGTTGTCGATTGTTTGGTCACTTTTCAGATTGCAGACGGTGTGACCTGGACAGAGAGGCACAGCCATTGGTGAACAAGAAGCCGCTTGAACAAACAGCTGTTTTTTTTTTTGCTTGCTTTTGCTGGCCACTGCTTAAGCTCGATTGAGAGTGTGTGAGAAGTTGCTGTGTGATAGGCTGAGTGAAACCCCGGGTGTGTGAGTGTGTGAAGATAAGAGAAAAGTAAGTGTGTGTGTGTGTGTGTCAGTGTGTGTGAGCGTAAGTGAGAGGAAATAAAAGGAAGAAATAAAAAGTGTGAATAAGTGTTAAGAAAAAAGGGAGACTTATGTTTTATCGACTTTATGAGAGGAGAGGTAGAGGGAGAGTTTATAGAGGATGAAGCAGAGTTGAGAATAAGGCAGGCTGAGAGAGAGACACAGGGAATTAGCAATCATTTTTGGCTAGAAAATGAATACATTGACATAACAGGCCGATTGACGGTTTTGACTGAGGGAAAGAAAAGACAGTTATTAAGGGATTTAGTAGAAATAACAAATGTGCAGAAATTTGAACATGAATGGCCTCTAATAGAGTGGAGAGCAGAGGTAGAAAAGCAAATAACATTTGAAAATCTAGAACGCTGTCTCCCCAAAAAAGATGTATCCCTTCTTGAACTGCTACTAATAACACCAGAGACATATATCAGAATACCCCCCGTGTGTGCTCCGTACATTAAGAGAAAGAAGTGGTGGCGAGCACCTCCAGGCGCAGAGGACAGTTATACTATATTGAAAAATGTTTACATTGCTGTGAAGCCACAGCCACGAGTAGCGTGCTGGGCAGGCACTGAAGCGTTTGCGGTAGGGAAAGAAGGGAAACTGATACCACAGCCAATCAGAAAGTGAACAATAGGCAGATTGAAGGTGGAGCTAAGACAGAACAGAGAGGCAGAGCAAGTGACGTCTATGGTAGTGGAAGTGAGGGAGGAGAGAAGTGTGTATACAGGACAGAGGCGGAGCATACATGATGCAAGAGGCACAGCCAGTAGTCAAGAAGACAAGGAAGAGAGGGAGCAGGGGGAGGAGGATTTTGAATGCAAGAGAAAGAGAAGAGATGATTAGGATATTTGAACCATTAGATTTTCTAACATGCTCTAAAAGTCAATGGGAGGTTGTAAAATAAAATTAAGCGATGTTCTCACTTATTCATGTTGGGCAGGAGGAGTAACAGCAGTGGGGCGGAGAGTTGAGGAGCATGAGCTCTGGAGCTTTGAATTAATCACCTTAGGGAAAGACATTATTTGGAGACAGAACTGCAGCAGTTGGCCAGAAGCGACAGAATTATTGAACGTAGGGGAGGTGACATCGAGACCATTGTCTGAAATACAGATGAGAGTTATTTTCTTTGAAGTCCTCCACCCAGTGAAAGTCCGGAGGAAGCCAGGGGTTGTATGCTTTTGTGGTCCTCGTCTGGTCAATCCAGTGAAGACTAAGTGAAGTAATACAACATTTGGGGTTAGAGAGGTAAGAAGAGATTGGCATATAACATTGACAATGGCTTCGATGTCATCCAACACAGACATGCCCATAGACCGCATAGTAACACAATACCCGATATGTGGAGACATGATCTGCAAATCCTATTGTGATAAAGATTAAGACAGGAGTAAGATTGCCCTGAATGCAGGAGTATTAGTAGAGACAGCCAGCTATTGTAACAAACCTAGTTTGCCCGTAGAGAAAGCCAGTAAATCAAAATGGAGACTAGTGCACGACTTAAGAGCTGTAAATGAGGTGGTAGAAGACTGGCCTGCTGAAGTTCCTAACCCGCATACATTGCTAACAAATGTTCCACCTGCTGCCAATTATTTTACAGTGATTGACCTATGTTCTGCATTTTTCAGTGTTTAGCAGAGGAAAGCAGACACCTTTTTTCCTTCACTTACCAAGGTAAACAGTACACGTACACAAGAATGCCACAGGGGTTTAAACACTCACCACATGTGTTTAACCAGGTACTGAAAAATGATCTGGAAGATCTGAGGTTGGACAGTACATTAATTCAATATGTAGATGATTTGTTGATCTGCTCCACAACTCTAGAACAGTGTCATGAAGGCATGAAGACCAGATTACACCAAGCCATTTCACCTGTATGTAGCTGACAGAGCAGATGGGTATGCTTCAGCAGTACTCATGCATGTAGCGTGTGGTCATGAGGCCACATGGCGGTCAGGAGCCATCTGGATTGTAACAGCCTCAGATATGACTTGGAGAGTGGGGGGTAACCAACACTACCCACCGGAGGGGCCAAGGGTCCCAGTAAACAATGCCATCTCCAGAGATCTTATCATTTCCTTCACCCTGTTGCTGATCGTAAAATTGGAGATAGGTCAGAATCCTGTGTTTTCCTAATGCTCTTTTGGATCACTAAGTGGTGCTAGGGTAGACTTAGTGTCTCCCTTGCCCCTCTTGCTGATCGTAAATGGGTGATGGTCTAAACAGACTCCCCAGCTTCAAAGCATTCCATTAGGAAAACCTGAGATATTGGGCGAGGAAACATTTGCAGGAAACATTTGCAGGAAACATTTGCAGGAGACATTTGCAGGAGAATGTATATTTCTTGATTGCATGTCTGTATCCATGTTATGCCACCCTGGTCTAAACACAGGGACTATATTACTCTTATATTCTGTGCTTATATTATGCAATTATAATATCAGTATTGTGCATGTGTGAAACCCTGTCATGTTTAGTATTGAAACAATGCTCTTTGAAATTCCGGATCATTGGTGTACGCCACAATACCATAGCTGGCATCTACATCTTTAAACAATAACCCTCACATTATTAACACAAACTCTGCAAGCCCCATTCAATATGCAAATAAGACCTTAACATTGGATAACCCCAGGCCGGGGGTGGGGCACCCCAAAGTTTAAGAACGGCCGTTATCCAAACTTTCGCTGCCCAAGAGTCAGCAACCTCCCTCCAGGAGGTTGCTCAAAGAGTTCGCTCTCTTTGGGACATTTTTCTGGCAATTACACTTGCGACGACACTCTGCGATCTCCGCTAAACAATGCGCCAACGGGACAGCATATCGGACTTCATCATCCTTGATGGACACTTCGACTATCCATTGCACGCACACCCGCATCCGGAACTTCACACCGTCTCACAAAGAGCCAATGCAAGTATCCGTTCACACACTAGTTGATGCTTAAGATATAGGACCCCTTTTAATTAAGGTGACTTACAGATAGTTGATGGTTTGTGCAGATGTGTTAAGTTGCTTGTGATATTGCCATTCTGTTACTTTTTCTATCTTTCCTGCTTTTCTTTATCTGTATTGTCATATTGTATTATTTGTCTATAGTTAGTCTTGTTTGTCTTAGTGTAGTAATAAGTTTTGTATCCACTTGTGATTGTTTCTGTGTTTAACTGCTCACAAACAAACATCACTTAAACTTGTTGATCTTGTTACATGCTGTGAAGTAGCACTGTCTATCAGTAAGAAGTGTGTTTTCTAGTGGCCACGGGAAATGACATTTCTTGGAGTTAAGGTATAATTATGAATGTTTCGCTGGACGAATGCATTGATTAATTATTACTATTGATTCTGCTTAATCAGGTAAACATATATATAATATAACACTTTCCAACCCGGCTGATACGCTACATGCAAGAAACCTGTAGTGGGAGGAGGAAGCAACCATTGGCCTATTATAGTTCTAAACTTGACAGTGTAGATCAAGGCTACCCGCCTTGTTATCAACAAGGCCTTGCCACTGTATATTTTGCTTATGAAAAAGCATCAACTATAACCATGGGTTATCCTGTAAATATATATACACATCACAAAGTAGCTGAATTGATTGAAAATGGACGATTTGTATTAACTTAAGCAAGATGTTTAGCTTACTCTATGTTACTCACATATCCAGATATAACCATTAAACGATGTACAGCAGTTAATCCAGCTAATTTTATACCCCTAGAGGGAGAAGGCACCCGACATGAATTTATAGCAAATTCACTGGCTTTCACCTGCTTGAGACCAGACTTAGAGTCAACCCCAATATCTGAAGCAACTGTAGAGTACTTTGTTGATGGTTCCTGTTTCAGAGATCACTTAGGAAACCACGCAGGGTATGCTGTAGTAAAAAGGGAGGGAGATAGTTTCTCTCCAATACTCATACAACACTGTGAACAGTCATGTTCTGCACAATTGGCAGAGCTTAGAGCACTCACTGAAGCATGTAAATCAGCAAAAAATGAAGTTGCGAACATTTACACTGACTCTGCATATGCACATGGAGTGTGCCATCTGTTTGGAGCAGTATAACAAAGAGGTTTCAAGAAGAGTGATGGCACTCCCATAATACATGGGGAACAGATAACAGATTTAATATCAGCTATGATGTACCCCACAAAGTTAGCTATTATCAAATGCCCATAAGAAGGGCAATGACTATATAATCAAGGGCAAAAATGCAGCTGATGCTTATGCCAAACAAGCTTCTGGGTGTCAGTTAGCAGTAATGGCTCCAACTGTTATAGTGCAGCCTAAACTAACTTTGGAACACATAAGAGACACACAGAACAATGCTAGTGCCACTGAAATACATCTGTGGCAGCAGAGAGGTGCCACCAGAGACAATACTGGTGTATGGCGCTCACATGAAGGACTAATGCTGGCGCCAAACCCCTACTGACTATGCTAATCACAGATGTGCATGGGTTTGACCATTGCGCAAAGGGGGAGGTGTTAAAGAAGATAAAAACACAAGGGTTTTGGTTGCCATACCTACAGCAAAGAGTTAATTTTTAGGTGAGTGTGAAATATGTGCCCAGAACAATGTGAGAAAGGGAACAATAACACCCCTGAGTACAATACCAGTGCCAGAAGGACCATTTAAGCATTTGGTCATGGATTATGTAGACATGATAAAATCAGTAAGAGGGAAAAAATACATGCTGGTGATAACAGACAGATTTAGTAGATGGGTAGAAGCAGAGCTATCAGCAGATCAAGGGGCACAGACAGTAATTAAATTCCTGACCAGGGAAGTCATTCCCAGATTTGGTATACCGTCCCAAATAAGCTCAGATAATGGATCTGCCTTCATACAGAAAGCAGTAAAAACGGTGATACAGCAACTAAGAATTAAACAGAGACTGGGCTGTGTTTACCATCCCCAATCACAGGGAATGGTTGAGAGGGTCAATGGGACCCTGAAAGCAAAGCTAAACAAGATATGTACAGAGACAAAACTTAACTGGATAGAAGCATTGCCCCTTGCCTTAATGAGCTATCGAATGTAGACAAACAGAATCACCAACCTGACTCCTCATGAGATGTTAACAGGAAGGACTATGCCAGCTCCACACTTGAGGGGCCCATATGATGGTCCACCATTGGAACAATTACAAACAGAACTGAAAGCATACATAAAACAATTGAGCACAATACACAATACACAGCAATACATGCACAAGCGCAAGATAGAGCACCTAGGGAAGAGGAGGAGCCCACTTGCCCTGTAGTTCCAGGAGATCAGGTGTACTTAAGAGTCTTTAGAAGAAGATGGCATGAGCCAAGGCGAGAGGGACCATACACAGTAGTGGGAGCAACCCCAATGGCTGTACAAGTAGAGGGTAGCACAACCTGGTACCATTTAAACCACTGTACCAGGGTACCAAGGCGAAGGCAAAGAGAGGAGGAGCAAGAACCCCAACCAGCCCAAGAAAGAGGAGAACCAGACTCACAAGGTGAGGAGGCAAGTAATGTTGTTACTGAACCTTCTCTTAGGGTATATGAGCAACCTGAGGCACGAGATGAGATGCAAGGACAAGAGAGTGCGCTGGGCATGGAGATGCTTCCTTCTGATGGTGATGGTGAGCCTGGCTCAACAACAGCCGTCGCAGAGGCCGAGCAACCAAACCATGGATCCCCCGGAGAAGGACCTTCTCTAGAGAGTACCAGTGTGAAGACTACCCAGTCCTGGACCTCCCAGATGTCGAATTACCAGGAGGTGACGACGATGACATCATACCCCCAGACATCAGCTCACCAGGAGACTTCTCCACCCTCAACCTGGAGGACATTGACCTACCCTGGGCCCAACCAGAATAGGGGAGTATATCCCCAAACAGGTACTGATACCTTAAGACACATATCTGGAAGACACACATACATAAGGTCATGGGGAGGTATACAGGAGGAGCTTGAAGTGGATGAGATAGACATTAATAAGGGCATTAGAATTGCTAAAGAGGAATTGCTGGATACAGCATATCATAATGAATGGTACGAATGGGCTGAGTACACTGCTAGAGTAACACAAGGGGAAACTTGTCTGGTATGTTCCCCATCACCACTGAAAAAATTAATGATAGTACCTGATGAATATGATTATGAGACTTGTGCAAAACATTATCTTGAACACTGTATAGCGCGTGAGTATAATGACCGGATCCCATATTGTCCGGCTGAATGTTTAGCGAGAAGAATGACAGAAAATAGATATAAAAATTGACAAAAGAAGACGAGAGACGCCAAGAAACTATGTTATTGATAGAACATTGAAATATGAATGTTTTAACAAATCAGAGGGAACAAGGGATGTTGGTAAATTTGTGGGAAACTGTGTAAGAACATGGCATTTGAATGAGGATATGTATGATGAAGAAGGAATGTATAAAGGTATATTTGAAATCTATGCCCATCAGATATGTGCCTAACAGTAGAACAGCATAGCTGTAGAAATGAAACTATGGTATTCCCAATTATGACACTGTTTGAAGATGTTGGAGAGGCAGTGGCAGACCATTTGTGGCTCTGTGGAGGGAGACGATTAAGAACTACCCTCCCAGAGGACTGGTACGGACTGTGTGCCAGAGTGAGATTGGTTCAACAGGTAACAATTGTGAGATGGGACCCTGATGAAACACAAGAGCAACAACAACGTACTGAGAGGCATAGAGTTAAAAGAGCATATAAACCTGACCCCAATGTAGTAATAGATGAAATAGGTCAACCAAGAGGTGTACCTCATGAATTTAAAGCAAGAAATGAAATAGCCGCAGGTTTTGAGTCCATAATTCCATGGATAACTATAGGTAAAAATGTGGAATGGATAAATTACATTTATTATAACCAGCAAAGATTTATCAATTACACAGATAATGCATTGGCCGCATTAGGAGAACAATTCACCAGTAAGATGACATGGCAAAACAGACAAGCATTAAATTGGTTACTAGCTGAAAAAGGATGTGTCTGTGTAATGTTTGGAGCTGATTGTTGTACCTTTATTCCAAATCATACAGCTCCTGATGGGCTATTCACCAAGGCCATGACAAAACTGAAAAACTTAAGGGAAGAAGTAGCTACAAATGCAGGAAGAGACAGAAAAATTGGTGGTTTGACTCACTGTTTGGTTCATGGAAAGAGTGGTTTGTCAAGGAGGAAGTAGTGGTGGCAGTAGCCTTGGCAACACTTGCGCTAATATTTTGTTGTGTTATTCCCTTTGTAAGATCAATGCTAGTAAATGCTGCAACAAAACAAATGGTAAATATCTCAGTGAATCAGGCAGGAAGAAATGCAAACCATAAGACTACTCAGACGTATGAGCCTGGTATGGCACTAGATGAGCTTGATGAGATCTTGGTCTAAGAAAAAAGAACAGCAAGAGTTTTTTTCTTTATTGTTTTGATATGAAATCTTTTTGAAGTATAATCTTTGGTTTAATTGTATAATCATCTTAACTGCATTTAATCAATATATGATTTTCATTTACAAATGTTGTATATGCAATGTAAGTTCCATTGGAAGCTCAAGAAAAGTTTACCAGCAAGGGCTGACTCAACTGGTGGTTTAAAAACCCGCTGTTAGCCCCAACACCAGACAGCACCCAAGGCAGGACCTGGGTACCTCTGGCAACGCGGGAGCAGCCCAGATAGCGCTCTAAGCCACCGGAAGCGCCAATGAGTTCCTCTGGCATCGAGGGATGAGATATAATCCACTTATTTAAGAGAGCACTGAACACTGAGCACATGATCACTGAAATGAAATGTATTGACACTATGTAGTACAATCACTGTTTTATTATGGCACGATCACTGAATAATGATAATACACTGGTACAAAGTATAATCAATGTAATGTAGTGGTATACCCTCTGAGAAGATTATAGGCAGGGGTCTGGGATCTTTTACTCTACTCTAGTCAAATTGAGGAGCGGAGATGTTTGGTCTCAGGCCTCTCCGGACTGTCTTTGCATAGAGCATGGTGTTGATAAGATATGATGGGTGATCACTTTTGTATCACATTTAGATATGTTGGATTAGGGCCTGTCTGTGCGAAGGCAGTCTGGGATAAGGATAGTGAGTGTGGGGCTTATAAAGCCCCAAGGGGGGGATGTATTGGGGAATTTCACATATGTACACTATGCAAACCGCACCTGGCCTAATTGGGGTACTGCATGTGATAAATAACAGATGAAACGAAGGCCTGACAGCGCAAAAGCAGGCAAGACAAAAAGCAGAATGTATAATGTCAAAAGGGTATCTAAGGCATCTGTCAATCGGGAGGACAGGTGTCACTTCTATGGATTTTTAAAAAGAAATATTGAAGGGGTCTTGCTACCAATAAATCACTAGTCAGCACTAATTAAAAGACAACTGTAGTGAGACCCTTGGGGTGGAGCAAAGAGAAAAATGAGACCCTTGGGGTGGAGCAAAGAGAAAAATGAGGCCCTTGGGGTGGAGCAAAGAGAAAAATGAGACCCTTGGGGTGGAGCATAAAGAAAAATGATACCTGGCCAAGTAACATTGAGTGGAGAGATCCACCTGGCCAAGAAACATTGAGTGGAGAGATCCACCTATGGGAAGGGCATCCGACCTGAACTCTGCAAAAGCATCTAATTGCACGAAGTCTGGTTTGACAGACAGTAGCGCGTGCCCTATGCCAGGTAAGGGCCTGCCCTCTTACCTGATGCATAAAAACCCTGTGTGCGCTACTAATCCTCAGTGAGCATATTCGCTTCTCGTGCCACAAGCGGGGCAGACTTGGTGGATCTCTCCACTCTATGTTTCAGAGAACCAGGTTACGGACAGTAACCTATTGTTCTCTTTCATCATCTCATGTTCGAGATCCACCTATGGGAGATATGGACAGCTCCCCGGTTGCCCAATACACTCAAGGTGAGGCTCTGAAAGCCAGCGGACGGTCACCTGAAAAGGTGGTGCAAGACACGTCACAAAGTAACAACCCACACACATGATGGAGGACATACTCCAGAAACTGTATGAAAACATGTGGTAACATGCAGCATACATAAGCATAGCAATGTGCACACAGTGCATTAATGTTGCCAGGTGAGGAATGTGCTTAGTGACATGCGGATAGGGGCCTAGGAAAATAAGGCTATGAGGAGCCCACTCCTAAGACAGAATGTGCTACCGGGGTCCTGGTAACATCCAGTCGGTATCTGACAAATGAATGGGGAGAAGCCCAGCTTGCAGCTGAGCAAATGTCTTGCAGGGAAACTCAGGGAAACCTAAACAGAGCCCAAAAGGCAGCAATGCCTCTGGTAGAGTGAGCTCTGAGTCCCCATGGAGGCTGCACCCCCTTAGATTCATATGCCACAGATATAGCTTCCACAAGCCAATGAGACAGGCGTTGTTTAGAAATGGGGTTCCCTGTGTGAGAAGGGGCCCAAGAAATAAAGAGCTAGTCACTCTTTCTAAAGGAACTAGTCCTGTCAATATATGCCCGCAAGGCAAAGAGATCTACAGCTGCTTGACCAAATCTCTGCCACAGCAGACCCACAACCTGAGGGTGGAGGCCCAGTCTCCGTAGAGTGGGTTCCGCCTCAACAGAAGTTTAGAATGCCTGACATGTGGGTGGCTCGTAATGACAGAAAGTGCCGCCTGGTCCATACTAACAGCTTGTGTGCCAGAGCATGAAGCTTGGAGGAATGCATCCCTCCTTGGTGGTTTATATGTGCTACAGCTGTCGTATTGTTGCAGCGGACCAGCACATGATGCCCCTGCAGGCGGGGCAAAAAGTGTCTCAGAGCCTTCCACACAGTGAGGAGCTCCAGGTAATTTATATGGGCTGACTGAAGAGTGTTTGGCCACACACCGTTCACTGTTCCGCCCTCCTGAGTAGCTCCCCATCCTGTTAAGGATGCATCTGTCGTAAGCACTTTACGCAGCATGATCGCCCTCAATGGGGTCCCATGCGCGTAAAACTCTGCATTCTTCCAGTGGCCCAGTGCTGCTGTGCACGAGTGCATCACTGAGACAGAGCGACAGAGATCGCGTAAAGGGCTGAGATGAAGACATAAAACCCACTTCATAAACGTCCTCATTCTCAGAAGGCCCAGAGGCAAGACCTGAATAGCTGATGCCATAAGACCTTTTAATCTGAGACATGTGCGATATTGCACCCTCGCTCCCTCCTTGAATTGCGAAAGGCAATTTAATAGAGAGAGAACGCGCTCTTTTGACAGACGTGCGTGCATCGTTATTGAGTTCAGCTCCAGACCCAAAAATATAACATTCTGAGCGGGAGTGAAATTGCTCTTGTTCATGTTTACTCTGAAACCGAGCGAAGCAATATGAGCGAGCACACGATGCGTGTTTCTCACCACTTTCTCTCTGGAATCGGCTATGGTCAGCCAATCGTCTATGTATTTCAGGATCTTGAGACCCACTATTCTCAGCGGGGCTAGACCCGCCTCCGCGCACAGACAAAACACCCTCGGGCTCAGAGAAAGCCCGAAAGGGAGAACTGTGAATTTGTAACATACGCCTTGGTAGGCGAAACGAAGGAATTTCCTGTGCGAAGGATAAATGCTTATGTGGAAAAAAGCATATTTTAGATCGACTGATGTGAACCAGTTGTTCTGATGAATTGAGCGAGAGTGGTGTGCGTTAACATTCTGAAATTGTATTTCCTCAGATGTTTGTTCAACACTCTGAGATCCAAAATGGGATGAAGCGATCCGTCCTTTTCAGAACTAGGAAATAACAGGAATAAAACCCCTGATTGCATAGATTTGAGGGAACCACCCGTATCGCCCCCTTCTTCAAAAGGGATGATATTTCGTCTTTCAGAATGTGAGTGGAGCTCTCTTCTGTGGCACCCACGGTCGGGGGAGGGCTGACCCTGTGAACAGAAACCCTCCGCTTCTTGAACGGGGAAAAAGAGGGCCAGAACATGAGTCCAAAAGACTGGCAGCCTTAGGAATAGGAAAACTGATAGCAGCTCTAACAACAATCTGCTGTTACATGACGGACTGTATACTGATAATTAAGTGTAGATGAGAGGTTTTAAATAGAATTTATTTGCAGATGAGCATTAAATAAAGTATGAGCATTAAATAAGCAGATTTAATGCTCAGATTAATGAGTGGGAATGCTCCCGAGCAGATGAGCATTAAATAAAGTATGTAAAATGTAAGACCATCACTATAAGTGGGCCAGGCTGTGGTTGTAGATCTTCTGAATGCCTGGAGCAGGGACCACATCTAGGAGGAACTGAGGACCAGGATGGCCAGACGAATACTGGATCTATTTTGGAGCAGGCTGATCTAACGCTCCCCCGGGAGGAAGCATAACATTATAAGCATAAATCAACTTTTTCAGAGGTTAAGATGGATCAGTTGAATTATGAAAATGCATGGCTAAAAAGGTGTTTTTAGTTTAGATTTAAATTGAAAGATGATAATCACCCACAGGCTGGCATGTTCTTGGCATAAAACATCTGCTGTGTCAGCTCTGGAACAGAAGGGGCATGATACTGCTGGCTTTCGCGGCTTGTCGGTGGGGCAAAGCCAGGTATGAAGATGTGGAGGCGAGGAAAGGGCACCATGCTGACTGCCAGCTTGCATAAGTCAGCATTAAGCTGACCTGGGAATCGCAGGCAGGTAGTGACCCTACTCATGGTTGCCGAGGCGAGATGATTCAGGTCACCCTTTGGGTGAAGCCATGACTCTGAAGGTGTTTATGATCTGGTCAGGATACTGACAGGATACCCACTTGCTGATGAGATCCCCATGCCAGATCCAGTACCTCCACCCACAGAGTGCATAAGCTGGAAGCCCTGCAGGCTGTCTCAGTTCTCAGACTCTTCCCGTACAACATCCAACACCGAGTCCACCAGATCTACTCCCTCTGTATAGTGGCCTTTGGCCCTGTTGTTCCCAGCTTCGCTTCCTGAAAATTTTGTCCTGAAATAAAGTTTGTGTTCGAGGGTTACATATGGCTTGATAAAATTAACAACACTGACTTTAATTCAGATTTGAAATGAGATTTAAGAGCTTTGACTTCGAACTGTCCTTGAAGTCTCAATCTCCACCAAGATATTTTGCCAAAATTTTCCTTGTGTCTTCCACAAAAGCAAGTTTATTACTTTATTAAGAGTAAGCTATTCTAAATGTTCTTTGTCGGAATATGACTTGGCACCCAAACATTAGCCTTACCGAAATCTGAACCTTGCTATATTTTTCAATGTATTGCTAATTGTATTGGCAAAATTACTCAATATGAAGAAGGTATGAATCAGTTACAGTTAAACTTTAGCTTTACACATGCTGCAGATTTAGCTGAGTCACCATAATGTAATATACTGCTTAAGTTTCAAAGCCTGTCCTTGCTGTAAATGTCTTCAAACAACTCTTAATCATTGTAATACTTTAACAGGTAAAGAAAGTAATATTATAATATTAATATTATTAAATATAAAATTTTAAAATTAGCAAAAAGTTCAATGTTTTTTTATTAAATGCAAAATTCACTCAAAATTGTTATACATAAATCTACAGTCTGCCATGCATAGGATTTATAAACATACCAAATATGAAATGATCTGGCCTGAAGATTTGTCCAAATGGGGCTGAGTGCACAGTTTATTTGTTTACTGTAAAAAGAAAATGCATGGGGGTGTAAACATACAAAAGGCATTGAGATATTAAAGTAAAAAGGTTTGCAGTTTAAACCACCATCACAGTAAGCCATATCCTGAGTATTGCAAAATGATTGTTGTGCTGTTATTTTCTGATCACTTTTTAGGTCAATAATTGCATTGGGCTTAAGATTACCTGATGTTTGAATGTTCTGGTCTAAAACCACATAAAAGGGCATACAAATTAACTACTGGTCAAACTGTGAACAGAAGGGTGTAAAGAAAGTGACTAATTTAGGTAAAACTCTGAAACCATTCTGAAATGGCAAATCACTGTTGTATAAGCAGAAGGTCAGACCAGCCAATAGCTGACAGCTGCAGAAATAGGTCTATGGTGCAGGGGGACCAGAGCTGGAAAGACTGCAAAGTACAACTAGGAACCCTTAATGATGAGGCAATAAAAATCGGACTAATCAGCACCGCTGACATAAACATCTAATTAAAAACTAACATATCAAAATGCTGCCCAGAATAGTTACAAAATACATATATAATTATTACATTATTTTAACGAATTCTTTGCACGCTTTGAAGTTCTCAGCAACAAACCACCAGGCACTAATCTAGCTGATGGGAACTCCCACCATTCACAGTCTCATCTGCAGTAGTAGCCAAATAATTCCGGAGAATAAATCGACGGAAATTGTCCGGCCCAAATAACATCCCTGGACGGGTCCTTAGAAACTGTTCATCTGCACTAGCTGACGTCTTTGCAGATATTTTCAATTCATCCATCGCACAAGCATTAATTCCCATCTGCTTGAAGAGCACCACCATTCTGCCACTGCCTAAAACACAGCCTGCCTCAATGACTTCCGGCCCGTTGCACTGACACCAATTGTGATGAAGTGCTTTGAAAGAATCATCAAATTATATTCAGACTTTTATTCCAGACACCTTGGATCAGGGATGGGCAACTTTGATAATGACGAGGGCCAGTAATTTTTGTCCTTTAAACCAAGAGCCCAGATTACTAATTTACACTCACATATTTTGCATCATCTTTAAAATATAAAATATAGAGGGAAATTTTATTGAAAGAACTTAGTGTACAATTGGTTCAATTGTGTGTGTGTGTGTGTGTGTGTGCGTGCGTGTGTGTTTTAAAAATTGTAACTATAAAACTGCAATTATGCTAATTTAAATGGTCAACTTCATCCACAAGCAAATATAAATGTAAATCTCAATTGCACTGAATGTACACAAAACAAATGTACAAAGGTCCATCTTACAGAACATTTTCAACATAACCTGAAATAAAGTGCTTAACAAAAACATGTTATTACCAAAATGCACATATTACTATTAAAGATATCCCTGACTGAACGTAAGAATACAAGCATTCAGTGATAAAAATTGCGGTGATGATAATAGTGATCGACGGGAAAGATAGCGACCTCTCCTGGTTTGTGTTAGAATTAACATCTTCTT
>JAZGTK010002457.1:0-31775 GCA_036877625.1 Ambastaia sidthimunki | reverse complement strand
ATAGAAATGGTGGAGTCTGAAGACTGGACATGGCAGACAAACACTCCCTTCATTAGCCAATGATTAAATATTTTTATAGACTATAGAAAGAATTAACACGTGAAAAGAGAAAATATAAACTTAAATATATCTGCTGAATGTCAGGGTTAAAATGGCTACACACAACAATGTTTAAGAATGTATGTAGTGACTTAAACGAGGGAGGGAAATTAAATTTATGATATAGAGAAATATAGAGTGGATCATTTCTATTTACTGCAGTAGCGCCTTTTGAAACCCCAGTTGTAGGATGCAAGAGGGTTGGCCATTAATCAAGGGAGGAGTGCAATGGGATTAATCATGTGACTTATAACATAAGGGCCTGTTTGAAGCTGCTTTTGCAAACATACACATCATGTTCTGGATAAGCCAAGAGCTTTCCCTTATACAAAACCAGCCCCATGTTGACTGAAATGGGCGTCAGCAGATAATTTTCTTTCTTTTGAACAGAAACAGAGTGTTGTTCACTCAGGCCTGGTACCAAATACTTGACTGAATATTTTATTAGTTGCTCAGTGATTTTTTTCTGCCCAACTCATTTAAATGTAGCCTTCTTCTCAGAGAATTGGAAGTTATTTCATATATTTTAATACATTGAGAAATATTTATGTGACGCAAATTAAGAAATTTCACACTTGTGGAGGGAACAGCCAAAGTTCTGCAATGCAATGCAGAAAGTATTTTAGCAGGGTCAGTCCAACATTTAATTCACAGTCTGTAGCAGTACAGTATAAACAAACTTAAGTTTCCCTAAATTGTGAGAATAGATAAAGTTACGTAATAATCTTACTTAGACAAATACAAAAGCCCTCAAAATAGCCCTTGGAAACTATCTGTAGTAGATAAACAGCAAGAAAATGTTTAAAACAACAATTAATTCGACATCTTAGTTTTTTGTCTTAGAGTGGCTGCTTTGTTTTATTTGGATGAACCCAGTAATGAAGGAACACCAACAGCTTTTCACCTTTTTCTGTGAAACGTTTCTGTAACATTCAGATTAGTTAGTGGGTTTATTAGGGAAATTTGTATTTTAAGTATTTGGTTGGCCAGTTCTGTCTATGAATTTCTGGGTGTGTGTGTTTCTGTGGAAATTCTGCATGTGGGGCTGAAGGGGAGTGCCGAGGAGTTGAACTTCGACCCAGAGAAAGCTTAGACAGGTGCAATGTTTGCCCTCTGGTTTAACCTTTGTGTAGCACGTATCTCCAATGTCCTCCTTTATATGACTGTTAATTTGATATTATAATAAGTTAATGTAGTGCGTAAACGCGTTATAATGATAAACTAAAAGCTAAGGTGGTGATGCAATAATCACAATTTGCACATTTAAACCACATTTAGTTTTATACATCATACATATAATCCAAGTAAACGATTAATTTATGCATAGATTTTCATTGTTATGTAAATATTAATTTCGCCCTAAGCTCAAAATGTTAATCTTGCCATAGTTTCATTTTTAACAGGTGGGACTATAAATGAATGCAGATTTGTTCAGGCCTTTCCCTACAGCAGGTAAAATAGGTCATCAGGTGTGCTTAAGCATTATTATCGGCGTTATTTGGTGCACTGATGGCATTTGGAACTCAAAATTATGGTTGCATTATATATATATATAAATTAGAGTGGCTTTTCCCTGCCTCCAGTTCCACCCAGCGAATGTAGCACTAAAGGAAATGAGTGGAACAGTCAAAAGATTTAAATGAAGAGCTAAGATTGAATTACTAATTGCACAAATTCCCATGTATGAGTGAACTGAACATGGCTTTAACTTATTATCTATTACATCCTGCTTGCTTTATGCAGAGAGGTATTGATCTGATAGATCAGGTCTGGCTAAAAGCATTGGGCTCTGGGCTTGATTTGTTGGGTCTGGTTGGGTATCTAATGGGAGGCAGGACTGAGGGATTTTATTCTTCAACAGCACCACAATGAGCTCATCTGCACATGCAGCCTGTAATTTGTGCTGTCTAGACCAGATGTTTTGCAGAGGCTGAAACTGCCTTCAGCTATTTTTCTGTGGCCAAGGTTGAAATAATTCACAAAGAGAAATCTTGGAAGATTGCCTTAGTTGCTTTATTTTGATGACCATGCAAGCAGCTTTTTGTAGTTTTAATTGGCGATACAGATGGGAAATGTAGTCTTGGGGCTGTTAGATTGCTGAGTTAAATTAAAAGTAGTTATGTGTTGTGCTTTTGGTAGACCTTTGAAGGCATCAGTGCTGATCATTCAGGTCTCTCATGGAACACCATCGGAGGTAATTCACATTTTTAAATATTTAATCAACTTTAGACCCCAGGTGTTATTAAAACCTCTGTGAGACGTCTGCATGGTCTATCATTCCCTCTACGTTTGCTGATACTCGTTTCATTTCATCATTCTTTCATGTGTTCATTTAGATTTTAAAATACGCTACATAAATCTGAAGCTTCAATCACTTTTTCTACTCCTATTTTCAAAAAAGGTCAAACGAAAAATAACAAAAAAATTGGATTTGTAAATAAGTGATTGTACAGTTTGTATCTGTATCTGTCAGTCTGTCTTTGGTGACAGAGTGTGTCTTGCTTATAACGCACGCTACCAGTAAATAAAAATTAAAAAATATCTTTAGATTGTATGGTTCTTGACAAGAAGTTTTAAATTAATCTCTGCTGTATATTCCTGTAATATTGCATTTTTATCTGAGGAATGATGTTATTAAACAATTGCAAATAAAGTGAATTTCCTAAGGTTTGGTCCTTCATGTGCTGCATTTTATGAACGGTGGTTAACCTTGATTAATCAACTTAATTGACGTTCTCAGCTCCAAGTGTTTTCCAATGTTCAATTCTGTAGCAGTATTATTTTATAACAACCAGACCATAGTATTCACAGAAATATGAATCTTATTTTATAAGTATTATAAAGTTATCGTTTTATAAACATTATTACATTAAATCCAGAGGCAAGCCACTGAATTTGCATAATGACACAATGACAAAATATTTATTCAAGGCATACAAATGCATTTCTTAGTAATACTGCAGTGCAGTGATGTAGCAATATGTAACAATGGTCACCAGTAGACAGTACAAATGGGCTAACAAACCATTTTGACAACCCACTTCATATCATAAAGACAACTTTAACTAACAATATATGTCTATCCTTTCCATCTTAGGGAACTGGTAGATCAAGGTATAAAGGTAGAAGGTTCTCCTTCAGATTTTTGATCTGACCTGAAAGTCTAGGTTCAGAGTCCAAGATGTGTTTTGACACTTTATCCTCAAAGATGAGTTCCACAAAGACATTGCCACACCAATCTTTGTGCTTTTATATGACGTAAGTATAATTATCAAGTGCAAGTTCCTTGCTAAGAGATCTGTTTCTCACTGGCTTAAGTAGCACCTCACAGTATTGGGTTTCCAGGTGGAACCCTGATCAGATCTTCAGAAATACTGTAACAATTGATGAGTACATTGTATACCTTTAATTCTGTAACTGCTTTAGCATGAAGTCACAGGTAAAAAAATAAGTTCTAGCACATATACTGCTATGACAGCCATGGCTCTTATGTCTAAGTAGCTCTTCGTCTAAGTAGCTTCAGGGTATCAGAGGTTGCTGGTTCAAAACCTGGCCAGATCCCCAGAACAACGGTTGAGAGGGGAGTATACCTTCTGTAACTGCTTTACCATGAATCAACAGGCCCAGAACATGTATTGTCCCAAGATATGTGTCTCACTGGTCTGAGTACTGCCTCACTGTTTTTATTTTTATTCACTCAAATTATTATATGTTGGTTCTGGGCCAGATCTCCAGGAATAATGGGTTCATCAATGGAGAGCATCCCTAATCTCCTAGTCATCTTATTAAAGGATGAGAAGGAGATCAGTGTACTACTGAAGACACTGAGTTATCCTGTACAGAAAAATCTTATAGTCACATTCCCATGATGCAATGTAGTTTTCTACAACAACAATGTAGTTTTCTACAACAACATGTATGTGACAAAAATTACATATATGTTATATACATATAATAATTTCATGCTTTTGTTGTACCAAACCAGATCTCTTAGATAAAAACATAAAGAAACCTGTACTATAAGCTGGTGGAATGTTCTTCCAAATTCGAATCAGTCTGCCGCATCCCCTAATGCTGCTAAAAAACTGCCTCTTCCATGAATACCTGACACATGCATAACTATTATTTAAAAAAAAAAAAAATTCCCCTCTCTCCCCACAGGCACCACCACATTTAGCATTGAAATATTGTACTTCTGGTAAAATTGTATCTATGTATGGCTGATGTTTATTGTCATTTCTGATTTTTTTTGCTGTTCTCCTCACATTGTAAGTTGCTAAAGATAAAAGCATCTGCTTCTCTTTTTTAAGCAGGTTGATCAGGACCCTGCTCAAAGGTAGGTCTTGTATTAGCCTGAATGGGTTTATTTTGCTGTAATGACCATCTTGTAGTACATTTTTTGGCACATTTTAAATGATCTAAGCAGAAACAGAGATTAAGAGATTAATTTAATAATATTTGGCAATAGAATACCAAGATAGACCAATCAAAGCAGGGATGGGCAACTTTGATAATGATGAGGGCCAGTAATTTTTGTCCTTTAAACCAAGGGGCCAGATTACTAATTTACACTCGCATATTTTGCATCATCTTCCTCTATATTTTATTGAGGTACATTTTATTGAAGGAACTCAGTGTACAATTAGTTCAATTGTGTGTGATGTAAAATGTACACAAAACAAATGTACACAAAATGTACACAAAACAAAAGATAGCACAAAGGTCCTATCTTACAGAACATTTTCAACATAACCTGAAATAAAGTGCTTAACAAAAACATGTTATTACCAAAATCCACATATTACTATTGAAGATATCCCTGACTGAATATAAGAATATAACCATTCAGGGATAAAAATTACGGTGACGATAACAGTGATCGGCGGGACGATAGCGACCTCTCCTGGTTTGTGTTAGAATTAACATTCTTCCTAATCTTGTTTCTTAAATTTATCAAAATTGACGAAAGCGTAATATGATACAGCGGGCCGTATAGGGGGGCTGCCAGTTGCCCATCCCTGAAATGCTCTGATTAAATGGAAGCCTGAAATGCTTTGATTAAATGCTCTTTAAATAAATTACTACATAATAAATATTAATCATATATAAAAAATATTAATTTCGTTTCAATACCATTTTAACAACCCTAATCATGAATTTATAGGGCATAATACCTTCCACCCTGATGGTCCCACAGTAATATCAGCCTGTCTGGAAGACGAATCACCATCTTCAACTCAACCTATCCAAAACTGAACTTCTGGTCTTTCCAATTTCACAATCCAGCTCAGTTCCACCACCCTATCTTTAACACGGACAGCCAGAAACCTAGATGTAATTTTTGATGACCAACTAACATTCTCTGACCACATTACTAAAACAACACATTCCTGCAGATTTGCTCTATATAACATTAAAAAAATCAGACCATATCTCACTGTTCATACAACACAGCTCCTTGTCCAGGGCCTTGTCGTTTCCAGGCTGGATTACTGCAATGCTCTATTGGCTGGCCTTCCAGCACGAGCACTGCACCATTACAAGTGATCCAAAACGCAGTAGCTTGTCTGGTTTTCAAAGAGCCAAAAAGAGCGCATGTCACACCTCTCTTCATCACCCTTCACTGGCTACCAACTGCAGCACACATTAGGTTCAAATCTCTACTTCTTGCTTACAAAACCACCACCGGCTCTGCACCATCCCACCTTCACCAACTTATTCACATATACACTCCCTCCAGATCCCTACGGTCAGCAAACGAACGTTGTCTAGTTATACCGTCCTCCAAACATACACAATCATGCAGTTTTACATTCAACATCCCCCGCTGGTGGATTGATCTTCTACACTCTATTCGGTCTGCCTCCTACCACACCATATTCAAAAAACTACTAAAAACCCACCACTTTCGGGAACACCTAACACCAGTCTAACCCTCATCTAAAAAACAAACAAAAAAAACCTTCCAACAGGAATCCACTCGAGCGCTGCTTTAGTGTGTTATGTAGCTGTTTGTACGTGTATAAGATTTGTTATAAGTTACAAAGCTCAGACTTTCCCACAAAATGATTAGAGAAGGTTGATCCAGGCCTGCCAAAAACACATCAGTTGACTCCTTAGCCACATTGTTACATCATGATGTGGGAATAATTGAATAATGCCACCCACAAGGTCACTGGTGACTGACTTTTCTCACTTGGTGGACGGCTCGCTGTCTTCAGTGGGCAACTGACTTTCTCGCTGAATTAGAGCCTGTATGTATGTTTTATTATTTGTTAAAGTATTTGCTATTCACTGTTTAAATGTGGAGTTGGGCAGAGTAGAGTAACGTATGCTGTTGTGCAGGGACACAAGTACAGAGATGGATTTATGTTTACAGACAGTATCTTCTGTTCTCCACTCACTGGCAGAAAAAAGATCACAAACGTAGATGCATGTGATGTGTTTCTGTTTCATTGGTGCTTGCAAAGATGGTTCAAATCAATCGGCTGTGTGGTAAAACTTATTAAATATAATGGCATTATATAACTTCATAACTGCTTTGGATTATGGTATAGGACATAATATTTCTGTCATGCTTGAGATATTCGGGCAGTCACAATGGACTGGGTCAGCTGGCCAATCAGAGCACACTGCGCTTTTTTTTAAAGGAATTGATGTGTTTTAGAAGGCCTGGGCACAGAGAAACTGAGACTGCTGTGTTATTAAAGACAAAGTATGCAGTGGAAACCAAAAGCATCCAAAGCATCTTCCTATCTCCTGAAATAAAAGGCAGTTTCTCGTATCACCAGCAAAGAAGAAGAGATTATGAGGGCCCACGATAGACCAGCTTCATCAAACACCTGTCTGCATTGATCTGGGTTCTGTTAAGACACAAACAATGGCCAAAGAAGACTGACAATATATTTTTGTGTCCTTGTGCTAACTTGAAATACTCTCCACTATGTTGCTCATGTCATAACACAATACCTCACTTATCTGTGCCAATTATATAGTAATGTCAGTGCCATCTGCAGAAGTTTTACCATGCAGAGCACGAGCACGCCTCTGACGACAGTATAACAGGGGACGAGCTAATGGACCTACTGTGCTTGTCCTTACACTGCCCTCTTGTGGTTTGGTATTTTAATTGCAGAATGTGAAGTGAATTGTTGCCAACTTAGCGACTTTTTTAAAGCGACTAACGACAAATCTAGTGACTTTTTGGATAAACCTTAGCTTTTTTCAGTAGACTGCAGTGCACGTAATTTTAAACCCAGACGGTGACAAAAGCGTAATGTTACTATATGCAGCTATAACATCGCACTGCTGTTACTAGGCAGAAAACAAAAATATACAATTTAAATAGGCTGAAGGTAGGTAAGTAGTTAATAGAAAATGTAAGTTTTAATAATTGCATAAATTATTTACTAATTATTTAACAAATGTATTTAATAATTATTCAATAAATGTATTTAATAAATGTAATAAATATTATTGCAAATTCCTTGTGTATATTATGTCCCCATAAAATTTAATCTTTCTAAGGGTCATCTCTGGAACGGCATATTTTGCTGATACCTGTCATCTATCATGTTAATTGACTAGCCAAAGTTTTCTGTTTCATGTTTTCTGTTTTTTTCTTCATTTTAGGTAAAGCTGCTTTGAAACAATGCAACATTGTTAAAAGTGCTATATAAATAAATTTGAATTGAATTCAAATCCACAGTATTGTGCAGTTGCGCATCAATAACGTGGTCATGCAATAGGTGCAATGGGTCGTTACGGCTAGTTTACACTGCCCTCCTGTGGTAAAATACTGTAACTACATTTAACTCCTCAATGCCTGCTACAGTTCGTTAAAGTGACGTATTTGTCAGGCATGGTAAACCCTTAACCAAAATGTGACCTTAGCATTTAACCTATCACCAGTGAGTGAACACACACTGCAAGTCTTGAACACACACACACACACACACACATGGCAGTGGGGTTAGGTGGGGTTTTAACTCATCCAATTAATGCACACACATTGGAGTAGTAAGTTGTGAACACACAAGCAAGCCATAAACACACACCTGGAGCAGTGGGCAGCACTGCAGATTTTGTTGCATGTTGCCAAATCATCACAGAACATCAATAATAAATAGACAAATAACTTGACATACTTCTAAATAGATTAAGAACAAACAAATAACCTTATAAATAATAATAACATTTCGACATTGCTTCTGAAACCTTAATCATATAATATAACTGTATAGCAGGAGTGTATGTCTGCTGGGGGGAATTTTCTGCTATGAGAAAAGACATTCACAAAAGTCAAAAATGAATTAATGTCATATAAACTTGAAATGACAACCCAAAGGTAAACTGCATTTTCTCATCTGGATGATCATCAGGTCATTGATATATACTGGGCCTTATTTCTGTTTTTTATGTAATTTTTGATAACACACTGCAAAAGGGGGAGCCCATGTCCTACAGTCAAGCAGCAGGTCCTTATTAGAAACAGATGTATACTGTGTTGTCCCACATAACTCAGAGTAATACATCACATATTTCTGGGTGGACAGAAATGTGTGGACAGAAATCCTATCATAGGCTGGGCAGATTTTATATGTAGTAAAGCAGATAAACAGCCCTCATCTGGGCAGTTATTGCTCAGACTAATCCACTAAATAACAATTTCCTCAACAACTGACTCATGTTTATTGTAGACTCCGATCAGAGTGGTGCTCCCAAAGTCTCCCTTTTAAGGTAAAATCTAGTATGTAAAAGTACAGTCAAGAGAGACATGGTGGAAACTAAACTGAAACATTAGTTATGTGCAAAAGCAGCGCATCAACTTTTAATCTGTTGGTAATAATGTTAATTAACTTTATAAACATAGCACAGATATGCAAATACACATATGACTAATGTATAGCGGGAAAGGCTGAGTTTTACTGTAACTAATACTGTAAAAAGTGTATATTCTAGTGTATTCTACAGTGTAGAAATCTCTTTGCCTAATAATTATGAATTAGAAGTTATGATTTTATAATTTGGTACTCTATTCAGTAATATTAATTATTATTAAAGCAACTACATATTTGTTTAGGTGTGGTCTGATTTCAGATAATGGGGTAATGAAATGTGTGTTGTGAAGTGTTTGAAATGTGTTTACTTACTGAGACTGGGAAAAAAGTCTTGTACATTACGCTACCTTAGAATTATAAGGGTTCTACTGCGTTTTGACCAGTTTTGAGAAATTTTCAAATTAAACACCCAAAATGCATTTTTTTAATAAAACACCTTTAATAGTGTCAATAAGTTATTTTAGAGTAAGAATATGTAATAATAATATTCAGCCCTTACAGCCTACATAGGGCTCTATGTTTGTTAATGTTCTAATGGCATTTTGGGGGGTGTATAATCTACAGGGTTTGCAAAACAAATCACGAATCTACAGTAAATGCGGTTTGTGTAAACTAAGCACACTTGTTCAGTGAGGGCTGTTCAGCTTTAAAGCGCTCGTTCCATGATGCCTTGCGGTGTCCCGATCCCGTTCACTGTATTCACTCGAGTCAGAGCGCAGATCCGCTGCTGATGTAACGGGTCACACAGCGCACACAACTTAAGCAGCCTCTCCTAACCACTGGACCGGACCCTTTATCATGCGATTTAATGAGAAGACTTTTTAGGAAAAATTGAAAAGGAAAAACTGATCACCAACAGAAATCTCGGTTTTCATCTGGCGGAGTGGAGCCGGGCTGACTGTTGGGGTACAGGGACTGCAGACACAGGCAGGTAGGGAATGATTATAAATAGACGGTTGTGCGCAGTGTTTTAACCATACGTAAAGCCCAATAGAGGGTCGACATGTTTTCACGGGGCATTTTTAAATACTTGCGTATGGGACGCGATTCCGACGCTAAATCAACACATGCAGGGGAGCGGACGCATGACACGATACAGTGTCCAGACAATGTCAGGGGTTTTTCTCCAGCCCGGATCTATGGATGGTGTTTAAAAGGGTGAAAACAGCCGTGTGATGGTCAGTGTTTTCCATCAGATCAGCAGAAGGCCTGCAAGCCCCTCCTAAACTTACAAACATTACAGTACTGAAACAAACACTTAAGACTCTTTCAGGCGTGGCTTCAAAATAATTCCCAATAATAAGTCATTAAAACATTATATAATAATTAACAGAACAATAATGAATGTGCATTAAAAAAAATAAAATTACATGTTTCCCTTTTCTTTCAAATTCTGACCTTAAACTCCACACAGTTTAGACTGCAGTATCGTCAAAGTTGTCTTTATACTTCTATACATATACAAAGTATCATGTTGGCTATGTGTTGTAATCAATATTAATTTCATCTCAGCTGTGTAGAGGTTTAATTTAGTATTTTAACTTACATAGGGTTACGGAACTAAACATTATGATCAGTATTTGCTAGTTTCCATGTTTGTATTTGTTGATGACTGAATAGTGATATAATTTCAATAACAATTTAAAACATAAAAACATGATTTAAAATTAGGCCAATTTCTGTAATTTTAATTTGTAAATTAAACTTTTACAGGAATATGCTATAAGGGGTCTAAATGTTGCCATTGTGATTAAGGTTATGTGGTCTGTTGTGTTTACATTTCTGTTTTTAAGCATAAAATGTAAAGCTTTCCACTTTAGACTCTCTTTTCAATTCTGGTACAGGTATGAATAGGTTTACCCTCAGACTATGTGTTGCACACAGTGTTCTTGGCTCTGTTCACCGCCTCATTCACAGAACTGTTTTACACCTGGCCCAATCGAAAAACTTTACATGTGCCTTGCTCATAGATCTGACTTATTGATAACCACCATATCCACGCTGACAGAACTGTTTATACACACCTCACTCTCCCATTACATACAGTGTAGTGTTACGCGACAAAAGCTGGCTCATCAAATGCCTACTAGTCAGATCTGCTGATCGTGGATAGCTGTTCAAAGACGACAACAACAGCAAGTGTATGCGTTAAATAACTCTAGGACTGGACCTATCAAATGAGAAGTAGAAAGCAGAGCTAAGGAAGGTGAAGAGGTAAGGGCTGAGCGAAGGTGAGAGTAGACAACAGTATGGAGGTAGTAAGAAACTAAGTAGGATGCTTGTCAGTTGTTTAAGAGATGGTGGTCAAATTGTAAAATCAAAATTAAGGGGGATTGTGCGAAGTATTTCCTTGGTGGGGGGTCCTGTAGCTAAACTTAGTAAACCCATTTTTATGGAAAAAAAAACATTTTTATTTAATAAAACGCTTGACAGACATGGAATCTTCACATGTCAAACTCAGAAGAACATTATAACATCCATCATCTTACTCAAAGTTCTGCACAAAGATCTCCTGCTTCTTGAGTGTTGGTTTATTTTGCTTTCTGCTACCAATAATCTATCTACATTTACATTTATTCATTTGGCAGACGCTTTAAAAGCGACTTACAGTGAATTCAATGTATACATTTTTTTATCAGTACTTGCATTCCCCTGGGATCGAACCCACAACCTTTGCGCTGCTAACGCAATGCACTTTTACCATGTTTAAGTGTAGATTCCTCTCCAAAACAGTGCAGAATATGCAAAAAAAAGCAGATTCTGTCTAGGCTTGGTTAATGGTCAGAAATATATTACAGGCCACTTAGCTATATCATGAAATGTTTGTTTGTAATGACTGGTTTTGTTCAGGTGACTGGCTCATCAGTAAACTTTGCAAAACTGAAAAAAAAATCCCTATTAGATGCAGAACTGAATGCAAAGAATATAAATAGTGGCCTCTCAGAACACTCTCAAGGACTTTTTTTAAGATAATTATAAAGTCCCTGCTCTGATATTTTGCTGTTTTTTAATAGTGTGCGTCTTGATTGGGTCACAGACAGTTCACGTCCCTCTTTGGGACTCAAACTCTTGATCTTAAGGAAATGAATGGATTTGTGTGCAGAGGAAAATTCTACAATGACATGCAAACTAAGAAACCTTTTGATCTCTGCTTACTCCTTCCTATGAATGGATCGTACAATATGTAACTTAGCAACGCCATAGCAACCGCCTAGAAAGCCTAGAAACTACAAACCAATGTTAAAAACAACACCCTTAAAACAACATCACAACACTCTAGCACCATGGTGGCAAAAAAAAATATTAAAAGTAAATATTAAAAATTGCATTGTTGAACAGGAGGGCAAGTGTATGTTTTACATTTCTTTCCTTTTAAAGTGTCATACAGTGGACACCAGACAAAAGTTAAAGTAAAGAGATTGTTCCTTAATTGCTGATGTTTGTTGGTTCCCAGGCTGGTCATCTGAGAGATTTGCAAAGCTGCAAAACCATCACCTTAGAGATCAATTGTTTGTGTCCAGCCATGCTGGGAGGCCTGCTGGGGCGGGAGTCTCTCCAGAAGACTGTTGTGTTTGTCTGGGGTCTTGTTAGAACCCACCCCCACCCCCTATTACAGCTGACACTGTTGGGGTCCTAAGGATGTTTTGAAGTGCTACAGGAAGTTTTGATAAAGCCACCCCAAAAGTTTTAGTTGAACATACTTTCTGTATTTACACTATTTACACAAGACGTAATTCTAAAATTTTAACATCAAATTTTTTTGTATGCTTACATACAAAACATACATTGGTATGTTTTGTTACCAATTTGTTACCATTGTTTACATACATTGGTAACATATTACTAACTGATTCAATGTTTATACCATTATGTAATGATGAAAAACTCTATATATATATAGGAGAACCAGATACTATTGCTAAGGCATCACAAGTTAGAATCTGATCAGAATCATATTTGAAATAGTCTCAAATTGGATGAGAAAAATCTGATCGTATGTTTCGCAAGCATCAAGATCTGCTCTGTGCCAGACACAGGTGAAAAAAATGTCTGAAAGTGTAGATCAGGAGTTTGTTGCATAATTTTTTATAAACCTTTTGACTGTTACATTCAGCAGCCCTAAGTGTTTGACCTGACAGAGCATGTTAGAGCACTACAGCATGCTGGGACAGTTATATCAAACAGGGCTCCTGTGGATCCTGCTATACGTGCTGTAGCGATTCATGATTATGAACATCAGATATGCGAGTTGACTGGAATGTAAGTTTGGACGTGATACGTGTCTTTTAGCAGCTGTCTCTGCTTTACCATACAGTGACAGTCACAGTCAGCCAAAGCCTTGATTTAATTAAATTTAGGGGTAGATATAGTTCATCATACAGGCACCATTCAAAGTGTCTTCATAAGCCTGTTTGAATAAGTTCTTCAACTCGAATGGTTTAAACCTAAATGAAACATTTCTAACCTTTAGCACACTGAAATACTTTAGAAATACTTTATTTGTAAAGTAAACTAGAAAAAAATCTTTCAAGCAAGTGTATTAGCTTAGATTTTGTTTTATTAGATCCTTTAATGTGAACTCACAGCGAAAATAATTGTTCAGCTACTTGTTAACTAACCACCCACTGCTCCTCGTTACTTACAGCCCTCAGAAGGGTTAAATCCCTGCAGCAAGAATATCGAATTATTAGACAGTAGGTAATTTGCTAATATAGTGCATATGAATAGGGGCCTGTGTCAGCAAGCTGAGAGAAAAACTGCCAGACTAACATTACACAGTATAATAAATACTAAAAATATCATTAACAATCTGTAGCGCTAGTAATCTTACGTTAAAATGTTTTTTTCTGTTTTTGTGTGGTGGAATATTGTAACAACACAAACAGTTACTGGTCTTACTGGTCCAGGCGGTGATAACAGCAGAATGCGGGCGAGAGACCTCCTAACGGGTGCCTGCAGAGGTGAAGAATGACATCATACAGATGAAAGGCATGGAGCTGAAGGTGTGGGTAGATGGAGTGCAGCGCATTGTTTGTGGGGTCACAGAGGTCACCACATGTCAAGAGGTTGTGATCGCTTTGGCCCAAGCAATAGGTAAGACAATAAATAAAAGTGACTGTATAAACACCAGACCCAAAACAAAGTCTTTTAGGACTGAATATGTTTTTTAATTAATTGTACATGCATATAATGCTGTTTGAAAAGCAAATAACTACTGCACCATATTGGTATCATTTTTATAAAGTTGCCTTCTCTATTTTTGTCTGTTCCATCTCCATTAGCCCTTTCTCCTTGTCTCTGTTTCTTGCACAACAACTCGCACTATGCTTGTCTCCTTGACAACAAGCACTCGATGAGATCAGAGATTGGAGCAGTGAAATGCAGTTTTGTCCCTCAGAGTTTGACCCTGTCACCCCCATTACTGGAAAAAATAAAACTTAACATATTTATGAAATAATGGAATAAAACAGTCTCTGTGCGACAGAGTTGCCTGGTTTCTGATGATGTCAGATTCATTTCCTGGGAAAAGTTAAATCCTTGTAAAGCATGTTTGTGAAGCTTTTCTCCAACAATGTCTGCTTGTTTTTCTGTTTAGCTTTAGAGAATTTTGTGTGCTTTTTACAATACATATTTCAGAGCTGCTTTACAGAACATGAAAGTTCATTAAAAGTACATAGAAAGATGTGTTATTAGAAGTGATTATAGAATTTTACAGGTCTAAGATGGTACGTATGCAGTTGGCTAATGTTTTGTATGCATTTAAGCAGAAGTAATGATCACAACTCCTCACAGAGGTCAGCGTCTTCTCTACGGTGTTAGATCTGAAGTAACCTTGAGATGCTTCATCCATACTGGAGCTGGTGTGATCCCAAAGTAGAAATGGGAGGCAAATAGAGAATGATTAGTGTAGCTACCATTTATAACATTACTAGCACAAGAAAATCTTTAGTCTTTCTTTCTGATGTAATTGAAATACAAGGTTGATGAGATGCATTATGTGAATGCTTGGCTATTCACACATAAAATTTGTGTTTAATCTAGATTTGAATTGTAAGAGTGTCTGAGCCCTGAACAATGTCAGAAAAGCTGTTCCAGAGTTAAGGCACCAAACGTGAACACTCTCTACCTCCTTTAGTCCAGAGTAATATCAGAGTTGTTAATATCTTGTATGTAATATGGAACTTGATAGGTAGCCAAATTAGAGATGATAAAATCAGGGTCATTTTTCTTGGATCTGGTAAAGACTCTAGTCGCTGCATTTTGGACTAACTTGACTAACTAACTCGTAACAACAACCAAGCAGTGCATTGCAATAGCCCAGCCTGAAAGTCATAAATGCATGGACCAGCTTTTGCGCTTCAGGAATACATAATAATTTCACAGCTTAGCGATGTTTCTAAGGTAGAAGAAGGCTATGTTTATGACATTTGTGGTATGATTTTCAGAAGACAAATTGCTGTCTAATATAACGCCCAAGTCACACTGTTTACAATTTTAGAGAACCCCAACCAATGTTGATAAGGTTGACTTAACCAGTGGTGTGGGTCTGGAGTGTTACTTCCTGTTTTTACAACTACTGGACTACTAAGGAAATGTATTATTATTATTCATTATTTTTGCAATTCCGTCTGATGATGAAGTGCAAAAATTTCACATTTCATCTTTAACTAAAGTTATATTGCACATAATTAAAATATTGGTCTGAATCTAAAATCTGAAAAAATGACAAAGTATTGTGTTTCAGGGCGCACTGGCCGCTACACACTAATAGAAAAATGGCGTGAGACTGAGAGGCACCTGGCACCACATGAAAGTCCTGTGGTTTTGCTTAATAAGTGGGGTCAGTATGCTAGCGATGTGCAGTTGGTGCTTCAGCGTACAGGCCCGTCTCTGGGTGAGCGCCCCACCTTGGACACCTCTGCGAGGGCCCCTGAGCGTACCCTGTACCGCCAAAGTCTCCCTCCTATAACAAAGCTCCGCCCCACTGCTAACGACCAATCCCTCAAACGGCGTGAATCAAAACGCAAGTCACTTACTTTCACCGGTGGTGCCAAAGGGCTGCGTGACATATTCGGGAAAAGTCGTGAGGGCAAGGCCAATCAACGAGTGGTAAATGATAACCGCAGCAGCACGCCAGCACCTATGCAGGAGCTTTCCCTCCTGGTGCAGCTGCAAAAGGACAAGCTGCGTGTCCTAGAGCAGAAACTTCAAAGCTGCGAGACTGAGTTGCAGGAGCAACTGACAGAGGAAGAGGAGGAGATGGTCCAACTAGAGCAGCAGGTCCAAAGGAATGAAGCCGAGATGAAGGAGCAGGAATTCTGGGAGAATGAACTGCAGATTGAGCAGGACAGCGAGAGGCAATTGCATGAGCAGCTGCAGGAACTGCGTAGCCGTGTACAGGACTGTGAAGAGCAGTTGGGAGAATACCTGGCACATATTCAGTGCATGGAGGAGGGGCTGGAGGCAGAGCATTTGCAACAAGAACTGATGGAGACACAGCTGGCAGATGAAATTAAGCTCCGATCACAGCTGGAAAGCACCCGTGCTGAACTGGAAATGCAGGTGCAGCAGGCTGCCAGGCTGGAGAACAGCTGCAGAGCTGTGGAGTTCTCACTTGGGCAGTCAGACATTAGGCTACAGGTGAGATGACCCAAAGGGAGATCACAATTCACTAAACACTTGAAAGCAACCACAACAAGAAAATCTAAAAACACAAAAGAAATCTAAAAAACACAAAGTCAATGCAGGGCTCAACAATAAAAAATATTCTGTGTGCCCTGTCAAAATTTTCAAAGGGTCAATTTTGATTAAGCATTAATGTAAATGGTCTACCAAATGCATTAATGAAAACAGTAATGCAGTAGAAGCATGGCTCTGCTTAAATGTTGTGAACAAGAACTGCTTTGTTTTGGACTCTTTGGTCTTAACTTCCAACAATGCGACTAATCGGCTTAGCAGATTGTTAAGGAGCTTGGTGTGGAAAGAGGGTAGCGGTCGCAGATGTTATGTACAATATCAGACTTTGCCAGAGCTTATGAAGTGGAGAATGATGTGTGAATAGTCACTGGTGATTCGCTGGTGAAAAAGATGGTGAGACAGGCAGAGTTTTGAAATCTTAATTGCTCTCAAACTGCTGTGAAAATTTGGTGGGGTGAGAGGATAAACAGGATTTATTTGATGATGCAAGTTTCTGTTTTAAATTAGAAATGACTTGATTGTTTTATTGATTTAGGAGAGAGAGCAAGAGCTGGAACAGTTAACTAAGGAGCTGAGGCAGGTGAACCTCCAACAGTTTATCCAACAGACTGGCACCAAAGTAACAGTCCTGCCAGCAGATCCAGATGAGGAGAAATCTAACACAGGTACAAACACAAACATACAAATGTATCTAAAATCTATGGCAAAGGAATTCAAGACTTTGTGTTTTAAAGTTGTGGCCCAACATGGTGCCAGTATTAAATAAAGTCAGTATTAAATAAAAGCAAGCAGTAAGCATTTTGTTGCTTTACCTTGCATAGTCTTGTATATGATTTGTTTAAGAACCTGTCAATGTTGGCATCTATTCAATTTGGAAAGTCCCATACCATTGAGTTTTTTGAGTTTTCCCTACTATCACAACAGAATACCATTTTTTCAGTCTCAACCTACCACCAGAGAACCACTGCAATAAAGTATTTGCAAGTAAATCCCCTTAGTTTTTGCTTTTTTTCCAGTGTCTGAAACTCCACATGGATCTTTGAAGCGGCTCGGATCATCTTGGCAACTTCCAGCTAATCTTCAAGCTCTGCAAAGCCCTCTAAACACAACCTTTAACCCTGAAGGCATCTATGTCTGATTTTGAATGGCTAGGAGGTGTTCTTCATTTTGATGGCTAGGTGTTCATCTCAACCTATTAAATCAGTGCTTTCCCCAAACCCTAGACATCTCCAGCCAAATGTGGATCAACTTTCACTGGACCCAAAGCTCAGTGAGGCCTCATACACACCTTGAACATGTCTAAAGATGCAGCATCATGATGTCTTTTATTTCAAGAATGAAATTCAAATTTATCTCCAGGTAAACCTCACTATCTATGCGATTATGCAAGCAGTAAAAAATATAGGGAGATGCAAAAAGTTGTTGAGGATAAATTATGCAGTTGAAAGTTTATGGCTCATAGCCATGATGAAAGCTTGTAGAGGGAATAGAGTTTCACCTTACTTTGCACTTTATTGGCCAAAACATCTGTTGTGGAATTTTGCGGAAATCTAAAAAGCAGAAAAATCATTTTCAGGGTTGGATACTGCTAATCAGGAAAACAAGTGCATGTGATGCAAATCCAAACAACTGCAAGAAAGAGATGTTTTGCATGAAAGCAGCCTGTAGCAAGTATTTTTTTTATCTATCTTTTTTGTGTGCAGCTTAATTAAAAAAAACACCCTTTTAAATTATGCAGGTACATACCAACGTAGTTGCGCACAAGTGTAATTACTAAACTATTAATTGGTTCTTCTGGCCAATAAATGCAATTTATTTCTGAATGCAGAATATTTAGTGTTATTTTTATATTTCATATTTAGCTGATCTCTGAAATGCATATCCAGAGATGTCTTTTTTTACTGTACTAACAAGATCAGTCATTCTTTTATGGAATTTTACTTGAGCAAGACTTTTGTGTTTTTGTCAGAACCATATTTTACTCTTGAAATCAAAGTGTTGCAGATAGTCATGAATTCTTGCATGAATGTGGAAATTGAGATTTGTGTGAATACATTTTTGGTAAATGTATTTACAAAGGGAACCAGCTGGAAAATGTTTGTGTATAGTAGGATCTGCATACCTTAAAGACACCTTCACACATGTAGAGTGACTCCACTTGTTTTCTCATTTTCTGTGGACGTAAGCAAAAAGCTCTAGTTCACCCAAAAATTAAAAAATTCCACCATTTACTCACCCTCATGTCAGGCTATATTACTTTTTTGTCTATGGAACATCTAAGAAGATATTTTGAGAAATGCCTCAATGGTTTTGTGTCCATACATGAAAGTCAATGAGTGCCACAGTTGTTTTGTTACCAACATAGCTTATCTGTTTTCGGTTAACTATACCTTTAGAGAAGGGCTTGTTAGGATAGTAGTTTCTGGATTTGGATTTATATTTTTATAAATTGTGCAGACTGATTTCATTTATATTTTTTTGAAAAACGCATGGGTTATTTTTCAAAAGCTAATACCTTATAGTATTCTTCATAAATGACTAAATCACTTTAGGAGTTTTATGTAAAAAATATTAATCAAGTACCCAAATATACACTCATACACCTAAACGTTCAAAACAAAATCAATCCTTCTGCCTCCAAAATATTAAGTACTGGTTATTTTATTTTGAAATAAGTAATTTCAAACAGTTTTCAAACAGTTGGTGCTTGCTCTGTTGTGGTCTGCAAAAGAGCATCTAGGTGACACATGACCATTTGAAAACTAAGTCATGTTGATATGAAGAGCGAAATGTTGAGAAGCATGCCTTACAAAAAATGTAAATAGCATATAGCAACATATCAATTAGTAGTAAAGAAGACTATTTTTAACATTTGAAAAAATTGCACAACTCTCTGTGAACTGTTGAAAAACTGCTGAAATGCACTAAATGTTTTAATTTTCAGGATTGTTAGGTTGCATGCACTCACATTCTGAACTTGGGTGTGATACAACAAGGCCTGAAGTTCCACCTTTGGCATGTAATACGTGTTGAATAGTTAACAGAGCTGTGTTATGAGTTAATAAACGTATGACATGGACTGCACTAAATGCCAGTATAAATATCTAGAATAAAATATGTATACCATCTGTGGAAAAGGGGCAGTACCGCTGTAAAATGAAAAATAAATTTAGAATAGTGCATCACAGTTTACTGTCTTTTTTGGTTATTGCTGTCAGTAACCAAAAACCTGTCATGTATTAAACTACATTATAAAACAGATAGTTTCATGACTTGTTGCTGAAGGATGTTTAGTATGTGGTCAAAAGTGCTTTTTCATAAACAAAACATAAAACTGGTCTAAGTTATTCAGTTTACTTGCTACTGCCTCAAACAAAACTTTGCTGTGAAGATTTGATACAATTAACCATACAAACCAAACCAGCAATTAGGTTTACTTTGAAAGTGCTTGGTATAGCAGCTTGACAATGGAAACAAAACTCAGTATTCCTGAGCAGGCCATCTGAGGCCAAGACCTTTATGCCCTGTCCCCTTCCCAAAGGCTTGTGGCCTTTGCATGTGTACTAAGTCCAAAAGGCCATAGGATGCTTTATTTATGATTTTATGGTTCGAAAGTGTGCTTAAGAGTGTTCCCATTGCATCAAAGTTGTGTTATGGCTATTTTGTAAAGACTAAAGTAGGTCACTACCTAAGCATTACTTCATCGGTCAAATGTGTGAATGTGGAGAACGACCACTAGGGCAAAAGCTTCATTACTTTACCACTGAAGCTAGGTTTGTTTCACTGGTTTGTTTAGGGATTCCCCCTGTGGTCTGTGATTGTGACATTGACCGGATTTCTTTTGCATCAATTTATCTGCAATAAGCTCACAGACAGTAATGACCCAAGGCAAAAAGAAACACTTTACAGGTTTTTATTTCAGACTCTTTATACAAACAAAATCATATAAAAGCATCTCCTCATAAAACATTATCCTTCTTTGCCTGGCATGAAACCAACCTTTCATCATCTGATATCATGCTGCAAGGTCACATCATCGCATCCTGTCAACCAATCAATGAGGAGATGACAATAGGTGTGTTCCGCAAATCATCTAGTGGCTTTTCCATTTTCATGAACATCCATCCTAATGGAAAAACAAATTGAGTAAAAAGTGAGTAAAAATACTAGTTCTGACCAATAAATGAGATCAGTGGGCATATGCCTAATACCGACCAATAAATGAGGTCTGTGGGCATATGCCTAATTCCAACCAATAAATGAGATCAGTGGGCATATGCCTAATTTCGACCAATAAATGAGATCAGTGAACATATGCCTAATTCCGACCAATAGATAAGGTCACTGGGCATATAATTACACAAACAACAAGGTCAACACACCCATTTTCCTCCTTCAGATGCTGATACAGCTCAGCCTTGTTATTCACAGAATTCAGTCTTCCTGCAAACTCTTGGTGCTTCCTGGAGTTGGCTTGTGTGATTCTATTGGTCCAAAGGGAAAGCAAAGAGACGGGACCTGAAAAAGAAGAAACATTATTTGACAGCTCTTTCTGTTTCTATCTGATTAGCTGCCCATATCCCAAATTGCTACATTCTGACTGGCCACCATGCAATATGGTCTTTTTCATTAACTCAGGCGCATGAATGACAACATAAAAAAATCTTTGACTACAAACATCAACACAGTCAATGCTGAACCCTAAAAACATGCCATGCTCAGTTCGATTCGCCAAGGCACTAAAGCTCCTTTTAAAGCATGTTTAAAGCAGGTTTGTCATTGCAAAAATATTCTTAGAGGTCCACACAAATGTTGCTTGGGTTTGGGAGTGTGTTTGTGTATTTTATTATCAGGTCACAATGCAAAAGACACCTTGTACATGAGACCTGAGTTGTTCCTGAGCTCTGTTGTATGAGAAGAGCTGTACCGCATCTCACTAAAAACATTAACTTACTGTTCACTACACAACTTTGCCTATTTAAATAAAGTTAAAATCTGACCAGTAACAATCCAATGGGAATAATGGAATCAAAGAAAAATAACATTAATAAAACACAAATGTAAACCTTTAGATTTCTCTGTTGGCTGTTGCTCCTCTGTGGCTAAACGAGGTTTCTTGTTCAGGGGCTCAGGAGAGTCTGGTGAGTCTTTGATGATCTCGCATCCAGCATTTTCATCCTTCTCACGCTCCATTACTCCCTTCAGCCTAGAGGAGAAATAACACACTACAGAATCTGTAGAAACTGTCCAGAGGATTAATGAATCTAAAAGCAATTGCTGCTTGATAAATGTACTTGCAAAGTGCTTTTTGCAGTAATGCACTTCAGCCTCTGACATTTCTGTTGTCTGCCACAGGAAAGGAAGTTCAGCACTCTAACCTCTCAGACTCAATGGTCCAGCTCTTCTCCTCCAAATCCTTCCCATTCTTGTCAATTTTGTCCTCTTTGTCCTCCCTCTTCCGTCCCCTTTTCTTCCTCTCCTCTTCCTCAGGAGGTTTACTGCGACAGGCACTGATGCAGTCCAGCACGCGCTGATGTCGCTCGCTGCTGCCCACATGAGTCTTTACCAGCGTCTCCAGCTCGTTCCACATGATCCGATACTGCTCATCACTGCATGCATTATAACATGGAAATATCATCTCATATACTATAAACGTCTTCTCTAATACACAACCTGGTAATGATAACATTAACCCACATATTTTTGATGAGATGCCTGCCTACCATGGCCACTTTTCAAGAGACCACAGGCACATTCCTGGTGTAAATGCAGCTGTGCATTTATATAATTATAATGCCTCTGAAGATACCTTTTTTGGAAATCTTAACTTAAAATTGTTTAATTTTATTCAGTATCTGTGTGCTGTGTATTTTGATTTTTTACATGTATTTTGATTTTTTTTACATAAGATTTTAGCTTGGAGTGATATTAGCTTTGCAACATGGTAGCATCAAACCTTAAATCAGTTCAAATCAGTTTCATTTTAGACTTGATGCTCCCTTACAAGGCAATTGTCTTTACTGTAAACAGTTTATAAGGTTCTGGAACAACACAATGATACACTACATTTTCATGATCCATGCAGGTTAAAACCTGATGTGATATTCTCACCGCTTTGGTCCCTTTCCTCTGGAGCCTATGGTAGATATGGGCAGAGGGTCACTCTTCCTCTCCATATCAACAAGGTTATAGACAGTCTTTTGACAGGTCAGCACATCTTCATCTGTTAGTGTGTCCTTTACTATGAGATTTGCTAAAGGCACCACCTAGAATACGCGCACAACACACGCGAAACAATTTTCAGAACTTGTTTTCACTGCAGAAAAGGAGAAATACTCTTAATTGCTGATTTACCTATTCAATGTTGTCTTACCGCCTGCATGTTGAAGATGGTGGTCTGGGAAATGATCATTGGCCAATATCTTGTGTGTCGTTCTAGCTGGGCTTTGGCTTTTTCAATTGGAGATTTGCCTGTTGAATCCACCACTGCATCTGGGAACGGAGTGAGGCGATTTTCACGCATAAATTCACCAAAATCCTGCAGAGCATATTAATAGGATTAAGTGCAGGCACAGGAAAAGTAAAGGTTTCCATAAATGATGTTGCATTTACATTACGTTAGAGGTGAAAACATGACGCCTTAAATTAAGAAAATTACAGAAATTGCAACATTAGGAATATTGCAGTATAAGAGGTCAGTTAATTTGAAGGAAGCAGGTCAAGCAGTGTCAGTTTAACTTACAGTGATGCGGTAATCTGTCACTCGCCCTCCACAGCCCTCACTGATGGAGGGTGGGTCCTCTAGTGTGGAGCGTGTGCTGTTTAAAACGTGTAGAAAGATCTCCCCTCCATGGCTGCTCAACATGTGACTGATGACCTTTGATCCTGACTTGCGAGGCTGTTCTAGAAGTACAGACCGTCCTTGGAAAAGATCAGCCAAAATACAGACAATACAGTATTTATTTCCATACGTTCACATAACAGATTCTCTTACTGTACCTGACACAAAAACAACAGTTCACATAAGAATATGACATGACTTAAACATACAGAGTTCGTAACCAATTTTATTTTTGTAATGTAATGCAATTTTGTGCAAAACAGAATACTCATGAAGAAACATGACTGTGAAAAGTACAAAATTGTGTACAATTTTGATTTCACATTGACTTTAAATGTTAAGTTCAGTTTGCAGATACCGTTCAACAGGAAGTTGGTTAGACAGGAAGATGGCCGGCTGTTGACATCTACAGGAGAAATGCGGTAGGCCCCTGTGCAGTAATGCAGCTCTGCAAAAAAAAAAAAAAAATTACATATCGATATCAGTTACATATGTCAGACAACGGACTGCTTTTCCCACAATTCCACACACTCACCTACACTGTTGGTACGTGGAGTGCACCACTTGAGTGTAACAGTTTCCTTCAGGCCGCTGTCTCTGCTGGTACTGCCAGCCATGTGCAAATCACCTACACAAAAAACAAGGCAGAAATATAGCTGCAAGCAGTGATGACAGGCCCAAGCACAACAGTGCCATTGCCACCTGGTGCTTCTCAGAAAACGATGCATAGCTGTCACATGCATTTAATTTGGACAATAATTGAGGGCTATTTTAAAGTCTGTTTCAAGTCTTTTGTAAGTGACACACTTCCTGCTGCCAGGAAATGACATATCATTGTGATTAGCACCACAGCACATCACATACAGACCAAGTATGAAGCGACTTTGGTAAATTAAACACTGTTTAAATAACATACTTCCGTCTGCAAGTTGGTGGCGCTATGATTGTAACTCAATAGTCACCTATATGTCATCAGTCCTTAGGACCAAACATACAGCTCAAATTTGAACAAAATCACTCAATTTATGCAGCAGATATGAGCCACTTCCTGTTTCCATTTTTGCTATTAATTTATTGCCGTGTCATGGCAAAACCATTCAAGATATCAAAAATCCCTTTGCAATATAACATCTTTAATGTCTTGGCATAACATTTGCCAAATTTCATGATAATCACAAAATTCCCTAGGAGGATTATTAAAAGCTGTATAACCTGGAATTGTCAAAAAATTCACATCTTATCCAAAACGGACGACTTCCTGTTGGGTGAAGCTAATGTAATTTTGAAAGTTGTCTGGCTTGATCAGAACAATACATGTTCCAAGTTTGGTCATGGTAGGCAAAACTAATCCTGTCACTTTAGTTTAAAAGGGGTGCTACACAGGGTGAATATTTCTATAACTCATATGTAGTGTGATGTAACTATAGTTATGTAACTATAACTAATATGTAGTATTTATTCGCATTCTACACTGAAATGTAGGTTGTTAAACTATCCATCTTATAAGGGACCACAATAACACTTACCACTCTTAATAAATTCCATATGAGCATCCCGATGGTGCAGCAGCTCAACGTCATAATTTGCTGAAGTGTTGGCGTGTTGCTCCTCCTTCTCATAAACAGACACACACACACACACACACACACACACACATCAACAGCTGGGAGACTGCACAACACCACACCACAACCAACTGCTGTCTTTATGTTTGAAGAGCACAGCTTATAACCTAATCATGCTCTCACAGATCAATTTTTGTATAGAAAGGTTTCAAGTCCCCTGGCTGGTGGATGTGCCATGGAGATCAGATACTGTAAGCTACAAATAAATACAGGAGAGGAGGAAGAAGACTGAGATTGTTAGAGTCAGAGGAGCAGGGCGTTTCACCCCTGGGATCACCATCATGGCCTCAAATACACACCCTAACACTACTGTGCGTTTCTGCAGAAACCCACTGCTTTCAAAAACACAAGCAACCAGAACAATAAAACGAACAATACATTCGGCCACACCCAGACAGGCTAACAGAGATTACCTAGGAAGAAAAGAGACAGAAAGGGCAGAAGCAAGAGAAGCATCACAATGAGGAGAAGTTTTGGGGGCTAAAAGGAGCTTCTGTAGGGTCAGCTGTCCATCCAGCTGGGTGCTAATCAAACCGATATACGTTCCTTAAAAAACCTAGAGATGCACTGTCATACCCATCGTTACAGTTGTGTTAAAGTCAACATGAAATGGCATTCACAACAGATTCTACCTCCCTAGTGCAGGATATTTTATTAATGAAAACTATTCAATGAGATAAAGAGCAGACCAGAAGGTTTTATTACTGACTGGTGGATTGTGAAAAGTTCTACAGAATGGAGCCAGATCTAACTGAGAGTTTGCAGATTGTAGAGTACTATTCTCCTTCTGAAACACTGCCAGGACCAGTTTTAGAGAGGCTCCTGGATGTAAAGACTGAAAAACCAAATCTCATTCAATAGCATATCTGTCTTTTTTTATTAATCTTGTTTTTCGCAATTATTGCCATAAACTTTATATTAGGCATACTAGGCATGATTTCAAAATGGCTGTCTATCGCACAATAGTAACCTAAAACAATGATTATTTGGTTTTGGTTAACATTTTCCCAGCTCTCATGGCCATCAGATGAAACCTGATGTCATTTTAGCAGCAAAGAAAGTTACTCTTAGCGAAAGATTACCAAAACAAACTTACAAGACAAACTTACTAAAACCTAATTTTGGAATAATGCAAACTGGTAAATGCAGAATTTATACTGTATTTATAAAAGCAAATAGAAGACTTTAATTTCATTAAATAGAAGATTAATTTCATGATGACTTTAACTGTTAAAAAAAATTGAAACATTTTTGAAACAAAGATGTATTACTGCTACATTTACATCTACTTTGACTTTAAACATTATGACAATCATTGCAAAATATATTAACACAAATGAACAAAGATAGGCCTGAGTGAAATATTTTAGAAGTACTGTAGCCTAATTAAATGAAACTCTTTAAAGCACCCATTTATCATCAGAGATTAGCAAGAGCTGGATGAGGGGGCGGGGTTTTGATATGGAATAGTAATAGTAGCTCTGGTGAAGTACTGACCTGCTCACAGATATTTAATGTAGGCTAGTAAAACAAACAATAAACCATGAAAACAACAGCTGTGTAAGAAACTGATGAAGCGCAAATAAGTGAAGAAGAGAGGCACAGAGATGAGTAGACAGAAAAGTGTTTGACAGTAATTCTGACCTTCATGGGGATGTTGGTGATGGTGGTGGAGGCCAAATCAAAATGTTGCTGAACCAGCACATTTAGTTTAGAAGCCAGATACCTTCCAGCTCGCACACTGTGAACTTCACTGCTCAACACTGATGACAGCTGCAAAATATACAGCAAATTCAGTTCAAAGTAATATAGAATATTAAGAGACAAAGACAATTTTTCTATATTGTTGTCTATACTGTTAATTATAAAATGCATAGTTTGCATAAAATGATTATCCCAGCCCATCAGCAACAAATTATGGCAGGTGCAAAAAAATGTTTTTTAATAAAAATTACATAGACTTTAGACATTAAAGGTTTGTTAATAATTTTTTTAAACATAGCCAGATTCACACATCACCTGATAAAATGCCATATGAAATATGGACTAAATGGTTATTTAGCACTACAGAGAAAGGCATTAGACAGTCACCTCTTTCTTTTGGCGGTCTGAGACCAGTGTGTCATCACCCTGAGGGAAGATGTGGACCAACACAAGCTCACACTGCTGAATAGGCATCAGTCTACACAGATCATACAGTCATGCATCAGTATGAGAAACATTTAATAAGAGAATAATAAAACTTTTTCAGGCTGAGCACCAAAAAAAAAAATTAATGACACAAAGGAAATTCAACCTTACAGTTATAATTAAACCAAAAACACATAAGCCTTATAGTAAAGGTAATTTAATTGTTAAAAATAATGTGGTGAATTTTCTGTGCAGCTACTCTGCGCCATCTGGTGGACCCCAGATTCAGAACCACTGTGTTAGGGTGTTCTCTATGAAGACAATTTTATGTCTATTATTCAAGCAAAAAAAAGCCTTTTTGCTTGAATAAAAAAGCCAAAAATGAAGGTTTCAAAATTTTTAAGCTTAACAAAATCGATCGTGTTCTCATTATCTTTCATTTCAAATCTGAAACTTCTGCTTGCAGGTCGAAATGTTTTGTTATTTTAAAATAAAAAGTTTTGTTTGCAAATCCAAAGGTTTTGCACCTCTAAATCCTTTGCGAATCAAAAAGTTTTGCTTGCAAGTGGTACTTACTTCTGGGTCAAAATCGTTTGCGAGTCGAAGTTTTGCACATCAAAATCTTTTGCAACTCAAAAAGTTTTGATTGCAAGATCAACTGAACGTGATGGGCGGGATCTACGTGAGGAGAAGGGGTGGATTTCTATTGGTAGCTTGCTTTGGATTGACAGTGTGGGTGGTGCCTGGTCCTCCCGCCCACTTGAACATGGTGGGAACCACTGTCTCTAGGTGGTGGGAAATTGGAAGGTAAGTCGTTCTCTTCACGAAATCGTTTAAAATTCAGGACAGCAAGATCATAAGTTGTATTGTAATGATTTTTAATACTAGTTTTTCTCTTTGTCAGTGGCATGTAGAATGCAGTGTGTGTCTGTTTTGTACAGAAAAGACAGCGGTTCCCACCGTGTTCAAGGGGGCAGGAGGACCAGGCACCACCCACACTGTCAAGCCGAAGCAAGCTACCAATAGAAATCCAGATTTGAAATGAAAGAAAATGAGAACACAATCGATTTTGTTAAACTTAAATTTTGAAACCTTCATTTTTGTTTTCAGATCTTGAAATTCTTCAGTTCTTTGCTTGAATAATAAAGACACAAAATTATCTTCATATACTTACACTAGCCACAGGTTACAAGAGTAATTGTCCCCTACCTAATTTACCAAAAGCGCTCTGGCATGGTTCAGAGTTCTTAGTGTGAGTACGTCCTTACACTTAAAGTGAGACTCCTTCACTCAGAACCTACCGATCAGATCCTGCTGCCAGTTTGTTCTGCTCCTGAATGGTTTCCAGCACACAGTCCTCCAGCATTCTGACATGAGTGTCACTTAAAAACAAAAAGAAAGACATTCTAACAACAGAGCTGATATTAATTTTCAAGTAGAATTGTATGATGCAGTCTTAATTGTAAACAGCACAGACACACTTTATAATATTGCTTAGCTAATTTTAAGTGTAGTATGTACCACAGCAGGATGTTTGAAAGCGATTATGATATTATGACAGTTACGTACAGATTAAACCTATGGTGCAGAAAGCAAATTTTGAAAAAATGCTTTTGAAAAGTATATTAGCTTCAAAACACACTTGTTGCCAAACAGCAGTAAGGACCGTGTCTAGTAATGATGGGAAGAGAGAGCTCAGTGCACAAGACGGACATTAGCAGAATGATTATAGAAAGCTAGAGGCATATCCCAAATCATACCCTCAGAAGACAGACACAGCTGATTCCGCCATAATTATTGCCTGTATTGCTTAGGATGTACGTACATGTGGGGTGAAGCTATCAAAATAGGGACGAGATCCCTTTGGGGTAAGGGCATATTTGTTTTGGTGATTCCAAATATTAACAGTGTTTACCAGAAATTTCTTATTGCACTTTTATCTTATAGTCAATAATCTCTGCATTATGTAAGTGTGTTTCACTGTGATATATATATTTGTTTCTTTCTGTCCTGTTTTGATATATTTCTGTGTATTACTGACCATGCCGACCATGCCGAATATAGGGAAACTAGGGAACTAAATTTTAACAGTCAATTGAATGCATGGGCAAAGTCACTGTTCTCTGCTTTACGGCCAAATGAAAATTTAGGAGAAATTAATTTTATGGTCTTTTCTTTTAATTGTTTGGAACGTTTTAAAACTTCTGTGGAAAAACTAGGAAAAACAGCTGTTATCAGAAAGAACTTAATTGCCAGGTACGTTTACACATTCAAGGAATTTATTTTAGTGTAGAACTTACTAGAGGAGTTACAGTTACTAACATCACCTCTCATCTCTGTGCCTTCAGTAAGACTTTTGAAATTACAGATTACTTCAGAAATAGTCAGAGCAAACAAATTTCTGTGTGTCACTATGAATAAACAGCTGCTGAATCAAGTAATTTATGCAATAAAGTTGCTCACCTTTTGGCATTGGTGAGACAGATAATGCGCCCCCTGTTGGCCACTCTTTCAGCCATATCCATTAGAGAAGTACGAGCCTCATGCTGATATTCTGTGATTTTACACAGTGATTCCACAGCTGCCACTAGTCCATGTAAGACACTGCAGCATTCAGGATCTTGACGTGGATTTGGAGGCCCCACAGCTGCCAAGACAGTCATCAGCTAACCGAAACCACAAACAAACACTTAAGCACTTCTTCTATGCAAAGGTCCGATTATGCAGGTACAAGCAAGGTGCTCGAAATAGATGTGAAGAGTGATAAATGTATTTTACTTCCTGTGTGTTCTGGTCCTCCTGCTTCCAGCTGTTCAAGATGTGAACTTCAGAATCACTGACAATGTAGTTCACCTGGATAACAATACACAAGTAAAAAAAAAGCTACATCTTCATACACCATTCAATGACAGTTCATACTGACCAGAGTGTTGAGTTCAACACTGGATGCAAAACACTATAAAAGCAGTAAAAAGTAGTCCATTCTACTTTGTGTCCAGTTATGTCACACATGCAAACACCAATGATACTAAAACCATATTTTGATCTGAATATGAACACAACAAAAGATTTTCAGAGATGTGTCAGAGGGCAACATCATCAGTGGCCGGTTGCATAAACTGTTTGGACTAGTCTTACAAATTAGTCATCTAATTGTATTTCTTCAAGACTGGCTATAGCATTTTAAATTCACTTTCATAAAAAATAGATAGGCCTAAACCTTTTCACATTCAAATTGGACCAAACTAACTGCTAGTTGATCAGACTAGCTCTTACGACAAAGTCTTAAGTTAGCAGCTATGTTTATGCAACTGGCCCCAGGTAATAATTTAAATTTGGGTCTAAGCACTTCTTTGATGGTGCTTTTTGGACCTTTTCACAGCTTGACAGACACAGTCTCAGCAGTAGTTTACAGACACTCACCAGTTTCTTTGTGGGGTAAATATCATATAGTATGCGGCAGTACTCCATGGAGCACTCGATAGCACATGTCCAGAGAGACTTGGAAACTGGGGCCAGAGGAATAACACCTTGGGTACGACTTTTGGTCAGCATGTCACACTCGATCAGCTGCCGACTGGACTCTGCCATGTATGGACAGTGATCGACCACAAAGGCCGTTTTGTGTGAAACGGAAAACATTCTCATCCTAAATGTCCTGCAGCACAGTAAAGGCCAAAAACAGACATTTTAAACATTGCACAAATTCTTTTACAATTGTAATATATGCAGCTTTTATAATCTTGCATAACTAAATTCTTTTAGATGCAACAATAATTTAGTAATGAATTCAGCTCTGCAACTCCAAAATGCTGGAAAATTGTTCTTAAAACTATGTCTAATACTAACTTACAACAGCACCTTACAATAAACATAAAAACATGCACTGATGATCTGACATAAACTAATTTAATACAATGAAGCAATTAAAAAGGAGTATGACAATTGCACCAACGTAAACAACCATACAACAACATAAACACCGGTTTGCAAACGTCTCTTCGGACTAAAACGTAATATTCTGTGTTCGCGAAGTTTACAAAAGCAAGATTACAATAAAAAAAGAGCTGGAAAGCTTGAGATAATGAAGGATAATCATTAGATAACAAATTTTATCACCTGGGTGTCACAGCAAAGCAACGTAGTATGCTAACATCGTCTGCTAGTTTTCCATCAACTGTGGCCCCGCACTAAAGACATTAATCTATTTTATTTTGAAAACAAAGTGTTTTTCTTGTTAAAAATTAAATAAAGTTATAAAGCATAAATTAAAAAAAAAAAAACAGAATGGAGCAGATTAGCAAGACAACTATAACAGAAGCAGTGAAAGCGCATGCAGGGGGCAAAATATGTCGTTACTCACGTCCGTGAGACCAAATTCGCCCTGTGCACACGGAGGCATGCATGAAGCGTTCCTAGTGCAAAGTAACTAATTAGTAAAACGTAGCATGTCCCTTAAAAGTATCATCCTTAATTTAAAAATTAAGAACAACAAAGAACACAGACAGAGTAGATAGACAGACAGACAGACAGACAGACAGA
>JAZGTK010002456.1:0-31776 GCA_036877625.1 Ambastaia sidthimunki | reverse complement strand
ATAATCAAATACCGTAAGTTCAAATCAAATATTTAATGCCTATTTATTTGTTTATTTATTTGGTAAGCAGCTGTGTATTAAGCTTCATATCGGTGTCCTGATCACCTTGTCAGGGTTTATGTTGACTAACTGAATACATTATCCTTTAGATATATATAGATTAAAATATATTACATTTTTTAATTATTTACATTTTGTCAGTTTATTTTTGGCTAAATTAAATTAAAAGTTTTTTTAGAATAACTAAATGTCTTTTGAAACGAGTGCCATTTCATGTACAGTTGTTACTGAATGGGAACTTTCTTTGTGCCCACAGAGCATTATGACTGAAACCCTCAACATGACGAGCAACTCATCGTGTGTGATTATGTCCCAGTCAGCCAGTCACCTGCTGATGTCAATGTACATCATTGCCTTTATCCTGGGGCTGCTGTTCAACCTGATCACCATTGGTCCCATTATCCAGCAGATCTGCAGAAAGAACATTTTAGGCATCTACCTGCTGAGTCTCTCCATCTCTGATTTTCTGTACATTCTCACCATGCCTCTGTGGATCTATTATTTCGGTAACAACCACAAATGGATGCTCAGCCAGGAAATCTGCAGCCTCGCGGGCTTCTTCTACTACTCCAACCTCTACATCAGCATCTTCCTGCTCTGCTGGATATCCATTGATCGCTGCCTGGCCATCACCTTCCCTCTGCGGGTTCAAGCCTTTCGCCGCCCACGGTACGCCTGGATCATCTGCGGGTTGGTCTATGTTTTTGTCATGGCCATGCATTCTCTGGTGCTGTACCTGGACAAGCTATCAGATCCGTTGGATGACAACGAACAGAGATGCTACGAGACCTTCCCCATGACGGAACGCATCGCCCTCTTCAACCTGATACGCGTGGCCATCGGTTTCCTGTTGCCTTTGGTGGTCATCACGGTCTGCTACTGTTTGATCCCATCCAAGGTTCAGCAAAGCACGGGTGTTGACGAGCAAGGCAAGAGAAAAGTGAGACTGCTGTCTATGGGGGTCATTGGCATTTTCTCCTTTTGCTTTGCCCCGTATCATATTCTTCTGCTGCTAAGATCCGTCGCTTTCTTTTCAGTGGGGGATCAGAAAAGTTGCACCTTTGAACAAGCAATGTATTTACCCTTTACTTGCTCCCTAGCTTTGTCCAGTCTAAACAGTGTGGTGGACCCTGTGCTCTATGTGCTGGCCAGTAATGGAGTGAGAGAGGACATGCGTTTAAGCTGCTGGAAAAACAAGCTGAGACAGGAGACACCAAGCCCTCTTGTTAATTCAAAATGGAGGACAAGAGTAACCCAATTAACTTAAATATAAACTGTCTTTGAAACTGTGGGAGAAATTCAACAACAATTAATTGCACCTACTAAAACTGTGGCGTATTTGCACACACTCCCAATTCACTAAAGGAATTCTTCAAATCAGTGTAAAGGTGCAATTGAGGCTAAAATTTAACTGCACAATGCAATTTTCCATCTTGCAGACTGGTTCTGTTCCACCACTGAAATCCAGGCACCAGAACTGGTCTTTAAAATCTTATGTACAGTGTACCGTACTGGATATATGGACTGTTAATTCAAATAATTGACATTTATCTCTCATTTGATAAAATACTACTGTCATGATCGCATATAAAAAGGACACTCACATTTTGAATATATTCTAATTTTGACTGTCAGTGTATCAGCACATGTAGTTCCTGTTTAAACTGGATTTCAGGAGTGAATTTATGCACAGGGTTTTGTGCTAAAATACAGTTTAGTGAATTCACCCTGATGTTTGTACTCATCTCAGATCCCACTGGGTTCATTTTCATCAAAAAAGGAGGAATTGTTACATTATTGTTTTATCTCAGATAGGGAATATGTCAGTGTGTCCTTGTGACCATCGAGGGGATGTTTACAAATTGTGCTTACGATTTTTTTCTGATACAGGAACTAGATCTCTATCTTTGAAGGACCCTTAAACCACTTGAACTTTCTGCATAAGAGCCGTACTCAGTCTAAGTGTTGTTATTGTGGGATAAATACGCCCTGTTTGTCCTGTTATCATAGTCTGTTCCCTATAACTTACCATTAAAACAGATTTAACCATTAAAAAACATTTAACCTATCTGGATTTATAAAAATAATGTGTTGTAAAGTGAACCATTTAGATGCACAGCATGTTGCTCCTGTTCTTCATATATTCTTCATCATAGTATGCTTAACAAATTCTACTATAATCTCCTGTAATTCACCATATTCAAAGCTAAACAAAATTCATACTAAATAAAACAAAAGCACTGATTGTGACTATAATATCAAATTCAGGGAAGAGGCTGTTTCTGAGGAGAGAAATTCAGTAGAAAATGTTTATGGGGGCTGACAAGGCAAAGCGTTTGGGTAGCATCTCTGCCCATAATCACTCACAATACACTTTGTACAGTTTTGTTCTGTCAGCATGATTGCCTGGTATGGACGAGTGTCTCTCATGTGACTGCACTCTGAACCTTTTGTGAGTCTGGGAGCTGGAGTGCCCATTCCGTTCTACTGTAAAATGCCACGGACCTACTCAATAGAGTGATTTAGGAGCGCGAGAGAAGCAATGAATTGCATCTCTGAGTACGCGATCTGCAGACTGAATGGTTTAAATGACTGCTCGCTTTCACCCGTCGCTCCAGATGCCGTCACGCCATTCGCTGAACACGTACGATGTCATTTAGCGTTGTTCTGGCCTGTTTGTGTTCCGAGTGGGTTTCATTCACACAGTTCAGAACTGACGAAAGAAAGTCACGTTTTAACCGTATTGCGTCACAATAAAGCTAATAATAGCTCTTCTGCATTACAGCATATGATGCTATAGCTGGAGGCTCGCCGCTGAAGGAACTGAAGGAATAGGGATTTAGACGAGAACAGCATAGAACACTGTGTCTGCTTTCCTGCTCTCAAGCAATTGATTTTCACCTGCATGAGATGCAGACAGCCGATGAGATCAGAGAACATGCTCATATAGGAGGATTATTGTATCAACTGCAAATCATTTTTATTAAACAGCAACTGGATGGGGGGGTTCTCATCAGGACACGCCTGGGTCATTTTTTAAATGTTAAAATCATAAAAAAAAGGTATATTTTGCTTATTGAAAATGACTCAAGTTATTTTAGTGCCAACTACAAATTCAATTCAACCACATTCTCATCACCATAAAGCATATGGACGTTTTACCTCAATCAATTATTTTTGGCCCACCCATTATTCCTAATGGTGATTCTCATTAGATTCTAATAACTGTAAATGGGCCGTTACGACCAAATATTTTCTCAGATAGATGGAGCGCAACAGAATGAAACGAAACACTTTTAAAGGCACTTATAATGTAAAACAAGAGGACGTTGTGTTGCAGTCAAAGACATCTATATAGCATATGTATACAAAGAACAGTATTTTTTTAAATGCAGAAAGAAGCCAGAAGACTTCCTGTGTGCCCAGCTCCAATACAGTAATTTTTACAATATTACAGTAAAATGTACTGTAATAAAAATCAGCATTATTTAAACGTAATATGTAAATACTACCAGGAAATAAATATAATTGAATGAAATGACAAATGTTTTATTTGTATTTTGAAAAATGATGGAGATGTGTGAATGCTTATTTGAAATAGACAGAATCAATGAAACATGTAAGAGAAACAATTGAAAAATAGGACGACAGGGTTGAAAAGTGTCATAAGCTGTTGAAAGAATTCAAAGTCACAATAAAGCCATCAGCAGTGTATGTTATGCTTTCAATGACATTATCACAATCACTCTGAGAAATATTCATGTGACGGCACCTCAGAGCTCAGTATGACCTTTTGGATTGAGTCCCTCGCAGGGATGTCTCAAGCCAAACCTAGTGCAAGTTATAGATTCGAAATAAGACATCGCCAGTGTTGGTACCTTTGAAATAGTGCTGTTGTCCTGACTGTTTCTTTCAACTGAGCATGCCTCTGTTATTTCTTAAAGATCCTGGAATATGTCAATTTGTCACAATTTGTGGAAAGGATTGATCAATTCTGCAGTTACAACTCATTATGACAATTAAAATTGATGTGTTTTGATGTATAATTTATGCTGTTGTGGTTTTATTAATTTGTTTCATAATACATTAAAAACATGTTTGATTATTCTAATTATCATTTATATTACGTTTTGCAAAATGGTCTAAATATTGTTGACACAGAGCTACAGGTTAGAGTTGTTTACATGTTTAGTCACTTATCTTTTTCTTATCTTTTTGCTAGACCTCTGAGAAATTTGTTGCTTTAAAAAATGATTTCTGGGAATTTTTTATAGCCAAATCACGTTCACCCATATGTTTCCACAGATTAGTTTCTTGCACAGAGCAGCTGTTCCACTCTGAGCACTCAGTGTAATCAAATTAAAATGATCCTAATAGCGTTTTTAATGAAATCTGAATATTGCAAATAATCATTTGACTGTTTCTTTTGTCCTTGCAAATATTGGTTCAGAACGCACAGAAAGTTCACATTATCATGATTCAAATCACTGTTGACCTCCAACCATTTTAGAATTCAGACAAATGTTAATAAGGTTTGAGAGCTTTGGTGGACTTTCAGAGCATAAAATCTTAACCTTTTCTTCACATAATGACTTCAGAAGACTTGAAATATAGTCCACAAGTGGTTTGAGCTACTTTCATGGTACTTTTTTGATTTGGGTTTTTGAGCTCAAAATTTTAAAATAAAAAGAAACAGGGATGTCAAACTCAGCTCCTGAAGGGCCAGTGTCCTGCTGAGTTTAGATTCAACCTTAATTTAACACACCTGATCCAGCTAATCAATGTCTTCAGGATTAATAGAAACCCGCAGGTGTGCTGGAGCTGGTTGGAGTTATCTCTGCAGGAGACTGGTCTACCAGGAACTAAGTTTGACACCCCTGATTTAGAAAGTGACATGTTTTTGTCAGATATGGTTACCCATACCCGAAATGTGACCTCTGAATTTAACCCATCACTGGTGAGGAGTGAACACACACACACCTGGAAGCATTTAGGGGTTAGGTGCCTTGCTCAAGAGCACTTCAGTTGCTACCTGCTGGCACTGGAATCAAACCAGCAACCTACTGATTACAAGCCCAACTCATGAGGGTAAGTAAACGATTAAAAGAATTGTAATTTCTGGGTGAACTGTCCCTATAAATTTGCCTACAACCAATTAGATACCTTTAAAAAAAAAATTTATTATCAAATAGTGTGTGTTTGTCTGGTCCAGGCACTTTTGATAGCTCAAAAAAAGAGCAACCAAAAAATGAGCAGCCAAAAGGCAGGAGAATTTCCATTCTTTTCCCATATTTCCAGAAGTATTTTTCTGTCATTTGGTCATACTTGACCTGGTGACTCTCATTTCTAGCAGGCTGCAGAAAAATGTACTACATAATATAAGATATAAACACACTCAGCCTCTGTCTCACAGCAATGTTTGGTAAGAGGGAGCACAATGTTCTCTCATAAAACATATCAGTGTCTTTTATCATTGAGTTCTGATTGCTCTTTAATAGATGTCCACTGTGTGGGATACAGACATCATGGGGAGAATGAAAACATCACACATCTCTAATATTATTCTTATATAGACATGTAAAGCCAATCGAAGTTTGTTTTGTTTTTGGAATTGGAGTTTAGGGGCAGGAATATTTGAAAAGAAGATTGAAAAATGTTAAAAAATGGTTGTACAAAAATGTTAAAAAATATAGGCTGTAAATCTGAGCACATCAAAGTACTAAATGCAGACAATTTTTATATACATAATAAAAAAGCAAAGAGTAATACACAGCTTTTCTTGTGAACATTTATTAGTGCTTTAAAGAAAACAATGTATTTGATTCTTATGAACACTTAATGTATCTACCTTTGGATTCCCCACAGAATTGTTAATGAAACCCTGTGTAGCTGTGTAAACCCTGTGTAACTCCCATTTTCAGCAACTCCCATAAACTGGGAGCCAATCAGATTAGAGCATAGAGTAAAATCAGCCAATCAGATTGTAGTTTGACAAGCTCAAGAAAATGCTCTATGGTTTGGTGTGCTATACGCATCAAATGGTTGGTGACTGGGCTTGGCTCATGTCTGAACAGCTTATTTATATATTTTAGGGCAGAGAAACCAAACACTCAAACAAAACTTTGCAGAACAAGTCAATTATTTTAGAAAACCACAGTTCCTAAAATACATGTTATTTGTCTGTATTTATTCACGGTGTATTTAAAATCTAACAGAATGCTGAGAAAAATGAGTGTATTTAGGGATGTTTATATATCCTCAACAGAGAAGTATTGATAAGGATTTGCTTTGTCTTATGTATTTATTTATCTATCAAGAATGTAGTACATGGACTGCTGAGAAGACCTGATTATTGAAAAGGGGCCAGCCTGCAAAGCCACATAATAATCTCTCAGATAATTACTGATAATAATGCAATTTAATAGCACACACCAGGAAAAATAAGTGGTTCACACGTATGCAGCTGTTCAAGGCTATAATTTCAGCAGATATCACATATACTGAAATGATTTTTAAAGCTACACAAATACAACCCGCCTCTTCCATTTTGCGCCTGGTGCGTTTTATCAATTTGTTCAATCGTTGTTGTTTCCTCTCATGAACTGCCATGCAAATGTATGCAAATACATGCACTGGTTACCTTGGGAAATGAGGGGCAAACACTTGAGGTTTCTGTGAAATAAGTGCAAAAACCTGCCTGCCCTGATTGCTGTTCTCAGGGCTGAGAGAACTCACAGCATATTGCAACAGACAACAAACAAATCCATGCTGGACTTTAACTGTGCGTGTGGGTATTAGGACGTTTTGTTTCCCTCTTGTGTTAAGAACATTGGTAATGCTTTCAGATGAAGTCCATATCTGTTTGATGTTGTTGTTGTTGTTATCACTGTTGTTATGGCAGCTGTCTCTTAAGGTCTGTTTTTTCAGGCAAGTCCCCAGATGAATATAGTGGAGGAAAGACTACAACATAGTGCTGCCAAATGGGAACAATCCAAGTGAATATTACTTGAGTGGCAACTTAAAAATGGTTGCTATGGTTTCCCTGAAGCACCGTTTCAAACCTACAATACTCCCTTACAATTCTGTTCTTCTGAGACGTTCTCACTATCAGTCCTGGAGTTTTGAAAGTAAAGTTAGGTGACATTTCTTTCAGCTTACAATGAATGAAGAGAAGAACAGTTTAATGAATGAATGAATGAAAGCAGTTTTATTGCTGGATCAAACTTTTATCTTATATCCAAGCATTGATGAGCATTTTCTATACAGTTCAATGCATTTGTTGCTTGGGCAAAGTGTGTTATTTATTATCTGTTAAAATACTTTCCATTTCCCAGTTAAATGGCAAAGACGCCTATAAGTTATCCAATTGTAGGAAGATTTTTATGTTTTTAAACATGTTGGCTTTGTGGGAATGTCAAAATATTTCCCTGTTTGTTCGAACATCCTGACCAGCGACATCAGCTCAAATAGTGTAACTTTTTTTGAGTTTGGGGCCAATAACAGACTGACCTGTTACAGGTGAGTCTGACCAATAACAGACTAAAGGAGTCTTCAAGAAATATGTTTAAAATCTATTATTTTTTAATCATCAGTTCTGTTTGATGATGTTAATAACATAGAACCTTTGCATATCTGCAAAAAGAAACTAGGAAGGGTTGTAGGAGGGTGATATAATCTTCTGTAAAGCATTTCTACCATGGAGTAAACTGTCCCTACAAAACATTTTGTAAGTATTAAGAACCAAATGTTAAGACAATTTAAAAGACAAAAGACTGTTCAAAACTGTTCTCTGTGGTAATCACCACAGATAATAGACCCTAATATTTCTTTAAAAGTAGATCTTCAAACCTTTTCTGAACTCCTCTACAAAATGGAAACAGGAAACAACAGGAAAACAATTGATGCTTTTAAATGTCTCATATTTTTTTGTAGAGTTCTGTGCCATTAAATAATTTGCAATAAATTAACCCGCTAATAGGTTGAAATAAGCCACATCCTGACCTGAACGTTCCTAATGTTCAGCTTTTTTGATCATGTAGTCTATTTTCCCATTTTTCCTCCATCTTGAGCTCTTCCTGTACTCAAAGCTTGTTTGTTTCTTTAAAAACCACTCAAAGGTTCCTCTTAAGCCAAGAGCAGGTCAGCATCTCATTAAGCTGGAGTCAACTGACGTTAGGATGCGAAAATTAACTCCTAAAATCCTTTCATTGTGCTAGCAGGTCGCTTATCTGACTGATTCTTTTCCAAAAGAAACTTAAAAAGCCAGGTTTGCTTGACTTTGGAACCAATAACAGCAGCTGCTTGACTCAAAAGCTTCTGGTTCAGGCCTGTCTGCATTAGCATCTGAAGTCTGCTGTGTTCCTTCTTCACCGGTTTCCTTTGCAATGCTGCTTTGAGCGTAATGACATCATTAGTCCCAGGCTTTCACTTCACTGATTTTCCTAATATGGTCTGCAGGAAACTAAAATAGACTAGGATAAAAGGATAAAGGTAAAGACTGTATTCATGCTTGTGCTATATCTGGAAATAATAAGATGTTATGTAAGATTGTGCTTATCGGAAAGCAAAATTGCTAATGAGATATGTTTTATCTTAATTGGCTTTACCCCCAATTCAATGAAATAAAACACAAAATGGAGAACTCTTGTTTCCCTGATTTTTCAATGCATAAATGCATTTCTATGTAAGTTTCACGAGATCTCAGCATTGTCTCAAACAGCTTAGCTTTGTCAAGACACCAAGTCTACAATCAGATGTTAGAGAATGTAATTAAACTCAATTTTATTAAGCTCTGTTATCTGAGATATGCTATTCACATTAATTTTGTGGCTCCAAGTTCTTACTGTCTGTCAACAAATGTCTCATTTGTGTCAGTTTTAATTCTTCCTAAGGAATGTTATGAGCAGTGGAGGCCTGTCAGAGGGCAGGAGAGGCTGTGCCTCCTCAAAAACGATAAGAGATGAAATTTGCATACTTTTGCATAAATAATCAGGCATTATGTGAGGTTATCTTTCCAGACTATTAACCTTCAGTATCACTTTAATGAGTCATCAGGCTTGGTTAAAGTTAATACAGCAGGTGAAAAGAGACTTTCAAAATTGCACAAAATATTAATAAATCCAAGTTAAACAAGTGAGATCAGCAACAGCACTCCATAAGGGAGGGAAGGTGGATGAAGTTCCTTCTATACACATACTGTAGCTGAGTAGATGGAATATGATAATAAGATCTAATATAATTTAATTGTTCATTTTATTATTAATTTAAATATTCGCCTCCCTTGAATATTCCCTAATGGAGCACCACGGTTTATAAGAAACATTAAAAATGTTCCTCTTAGCAGCCACATTAAGTTGTTACTTATATATGCTTGCTCATACAAGCCCAATATGGGGTGACAAACCATTACTGCTTCCTGTAGTTTTAATAATGTTTCAGGGTCTTATCATCTATTATGAAACGTGTATTTCGCATTGTGTCTAATGTGCATCCGGCCCTGTATAAAGGGTGGGGGACACCGTATGAAATTAGGAAGGGGGTCCACCAGGTTAACCAGCACAGAATACACAGATTCCTATTAGGAAGCCCTGGGTATACACTGGTAGACTGCTTCTCTCTTCCAGCATGTTGGCATAGATTTTGTAATTAGCATGCAGATCCATTCATATCACGGGCGTGTCTGTTCTGACATAATTGTACAGACTTCTGCTTTATTCATTCTCTGCCCGTGTATGCAATTACAACATTGTGTGTGCCTCTGTTTGTTGATTCATGAGAATTTTTATTACTTGTGTGTCAAGGAAATTCTGTGTGTTATTAGACAATATCAGATCAGACGTGTAATATAAGTTTTGTAATAAATGACAAGACTCTTTGAAACGCTGATGAAAGTGTTGCGTTTTACTTACACATTTACATGGTAACACAATTTTACGGGTCGACCATAGCGAGAGTGGATGTTATCTGCTTGATTGCATTCACACAAATCATAATTCACATTGTCGTAGCGTAGAGCCAGCTAGTCAAACGGGAAACTAAAGATTGTGTAGCCATTCATGTCTGAAGCCAGGTGTGCACTGTGCAATTTTGTGTGTGCATGTGTGTGTGTGTGTGTGTGTGTGTGTGAGAAAGAGACAAAATAGAGAAGGCAGGAACAAAAAAGATGTTCGGTTAGAAATATAATTTACATAAAGTTTGCCCAGCCAGAGTGCAGACGAAACATCATCATCATTGACTCATTTGGGTTTGTGCATCATTTTATTTACACTTGTAAATGAGAGTCAGAAGGAATACAGACATATCAAACAAATTCATGTATCCAGTCTGGTGCAAAAGACAGTTAATGTCACAGAGTCTGCTCTGAATTTGACCCAAGAAATCACTGTGGTGACATAGGCAACAACCGTAAATGACAGACGGGAAATTACAATTTGACCCCAGTTAATGAAGAAAAACGATAAGTATTAGTGTGGCTTGGTTTCTGTACACACACACACACACACACATTTTGAGAGTAATTTCCAGGAAACCTTCAGGGTCATTTTCACATATTCATCTGAATACAGATTGATTTGCTGAGTGATATGGTGTAGTGTAAATGCATTGTAATTAAGTCTATCTTGCAGCTCTGTAGAACCGTCAAAATAAGACATCAATTGCCACTGCTCTCCGAGAAAAAAATGAGAAAAATCACATAATAGCCAAACTACTCGCACTTACTCCTGAGAAATTATCATCAATTTAGCTCTCACCACTTACAAAAGGCCAAGCTAACGCTGTCTTCAGACGATATAGGAGTGTTCCAGTGCAAGATCTCATGCATGTCTCATGGTGGAGTGTGCAGTCCATTACTTGAGGTGAAGGCTGTCATTTGATTGAACTCCGCTTGCTGGAATCCTCAGGAGAGTGTCTGGACTCAAAAGTAAGAGGTCTGAGAATAGTATTCAGAGCAGTGATCTATATCAGAGCAGCAGTGATCCTCAGACATCGGTTAGGGTTTAGAGAAGTTCCTTATCACTTGTTTTCTAGCACAAGTCAAAGCTGAAAGAACAGTGTACGCTGCCAACTGTTTAAATGCTAATGCAATTGGGTCAGAGGTGATGGGAAAGAGGTACCAGATCCAAAACACCTGATATTTCCTAAGAGAGGAAAAGAAAGTGATAAAAGAGGTGTCAACATCTAGTTATGGTTTGCTGTTATTTCCCTTCGGTTTAGTATCTCTTCTTCAACAGATTCAAGCTTCTAGTAAAACCATATAAATCTGTGTTCAGTATCATAAAGATGTATTCATGGTTAAGGAGATATCTGGGGGACTCTGGAGACTAAAACACTAATGTCCACAGCAACATCAAAACAAACCAGAGAGTCTAAGTGTTCTTTCTATTCCTCATAAAAGAAAAACCCAGAGAAAAACCATCAAAAAAGCCTTCATTCTCAGATAAGAACCTCAAATATTGGCTGAAATACCACTCCAGCACTGTGAAACCTCCTTAATGTCTGAGTGCCCCTTCTGAGTAGTCTGTGCAGATGTGTTGCACATCTTCAGAGGCAGCTGTCAGGGATGAAGCTTTCAGGTGATTGGTTGTCCTTCACTGCTACTTCAGATATGAGTGTCAGGCAGGTGGCGGGGTTACGAGAGGCACAGCGAGATAGTAACTCCTGCCCACTTCGCCTGCAGGGACACAGGTAACCCTGCAGGTGCAAGCGGACCTTGCTGTGCAGTGAGGCATAGATAAAGGGGTTATAGCAGGCTGAGCTCATCGCTATCAGATGGCAGCTGACCTGCAACACATTGACATAGCGTTTGTCCACAATCTGGAAGTCAGAGTCTAGATCCAACAGGAGGTTAAGGACCTGCAGGGGAAGCCAGCAGAGGGCAAAGGCGAGCACAGAGGCAACCAATAGGGAGAAAGTCTTGCGTCGCTGCTTGCTCCATCGCTGCTGGCTATGGGTGGGCTCTCCAGGCAGAGTATGTTTGCGGAGGTGCACGCTAATGGCGCAATAAGAGATGCTAACGGACAGCAGGGGGATCATGTAGGATGCAAGCAAGAAGAAGCAGGAGTATAGCAACCGCTGACGATCGGCGCCCAACCAGAATTCCTCGCACACCACCAGTTCCATGCCACTGGGTCGCAGGTCAACGTAGCGTGTATGAAGGGACGGGGGAGCGGCGAGGGCCAGGGAAACCGCCCAGACACCCAATGCCACTGCACCACAGCCCCAAATGGAGATACGTCTCCGTACTGGGTAGGCTACCACAACGTAGCGATCCATAGCAATGGCGGTGAGGGACAGCACAGAGGCAAAGACTGTTGCGCCCTGCAACAAAGGAATGAGGTGACACATCGGACGCCCAAATGCCCAGCCACGTGCATCAAACGCATATGACGCAGTCAACGGCACACAGCTCAAGCACATCAGCAGGTCCCCAGCTGCCAGGTTGCCGATGAAGAAATTGGTAGCATTGTGCAGCTTTTTGTCTGCCAGAATGCAGGCCAGGAGGAAACTATTCCCGACACCAGCTACCACAACTACTAAAGCATAGAGGGGAATAAAAAGGGGCTTGAAGCGCAAGAGCAGCTGCGTCCCTGAGAATTTATCCAGAGGGTCCGTCCGATCTGAAGCTCCAACAGTTGCATTTAAGCCTGCCAAAACTTGCTCCAGAAGAGGATCCATTTTTACCTGAAACAAAAAAATTTGTGAGCAACAAAGATGGCCATCCCACTCACACACACAGTACACACACACTCGGATGATAGTGATAAACTCAGTGTGAGGCTGGCACATGGAAACGCTGTTGCCATGCTCCTGATAGAACCTTTTAAAGAGTCTTCTTTTTCCTTGATGAGACTTGAGCACCCTTAGCACAGTGCAGAAAGACTGCAATTCACAGATCCAATTAATTATGGAAGCTACATTTTTTTCTAGATGAATCATAAGGTGTCTAATTAGTAAGTTATTATTTAGAATTATCCAGAGGAAATCCTGAGGTATTTACCTTTATTTAAAACCACATTGTCTGGTAATGGCAATTCACACGAACGTGCTGATATTAAGGCCTTATGAAAGCAGCAAAATGGGAGGTTGATGACTCTATAATCATTTCTTGAATATATATTAATATCTAACTCTATTAGATTAAATCTATTAGAATTTTTTTAGGTTGTGTGATTGCATGAATACATGAGCACAGCATTCTACCAAAGGCACAGCAGACATGAGTGGAATAATGATACATATTTCCAATTACTATAAACCTAATAAAAATTATAATACTAAACAACACATATGTCAATCATAACCTATAAATTGTTTAAATGTTTAAATTGCCTATAAAATGCCTATAAAATTGTTAAAAATGTAGAATTTGCAAACATTGTTTAATGCTGTATCTGTATAAATTGATATAGCATAACAAACAAACATATAGCAAACAAACCAGTATGCAAGCGTACCCGTTTTTTTCCACAAAGCATATCATCTTTTTGTTTTAGTTTTGAACAGTCATCGAGAAATTACAAATGAAAACTGTTATCAGTGTGTTATTTAGGAAATAATGGCTGATGGTGACATCAGCTGGCAATAAAGCAGTCAGAAAGTGGGTGGTCTAATTGAAATAAAACATGCAGTTAATTGAAATCAATTGAAAGACTGATTAAAAACTGAAATCATGTTCTTAATCATTAATTAAGCTACTGCAATTTTATATAACTCAATTACTCATTCAATCAAATTTATTTTTACTTTTTACTGCAACACTGAGTTATAATGTGAGAAGAACGTTAATTTGAATCTTTTGAAGCATTTTAAAAACGTTTGAAGTGTTTCAAAAGCGTTGCCGCGTAATACACTTTTTGCAAAATGACACAAAGCAAATGACACGTGCGCTTGTTAGAGAGAACGAGAAAGGCGCAGAAAGGGTACCTGCCGCACGAAATCCTAATGTTCAGCAGAGCGCTGTTTTTGATGCCCCCTCACTGTTGCCTCACAGTTGAGATATTGTTCATCTCCACATTTCCACAAAAATGTTCAACATGAACAGATCCATAAATGATCCTCTGTGGTCAGCTTTCCATCCAGCTCTGTGTGCCTAATGTCTTTTAACTGTCTCACAGGAGGAGAGTGTTAGTGATGTAGAGACCACCAACCCAGTGGTCTGTGGTGGAGAGGAGGGGGTGAGGAAAGAGGGAAAGAGAGAGAGAGTGAGCGGGGGAGTGACTCTTCTGTCACTACTGCAGTAACACCAAGACTGAAAATGAGACATAATCCAAATTCTTAGAGCAGTATTTTTCAATGTCTTTTCTCAAAAGGTGCACGCACACAAAGGCTCACATTTCAGAAATATTATTATAAGATCAGGCTGAGATTGTAAGTCTCTCTGTTTGAGATAACTTGACTCTTTTCAGCTTGGTCCCTGCGAGCAGCTGATGATACTGGGAAAATCAGTGCGCTGATGCACATGGCTGGACATAGTAAATGAAATCCAGATACGGAAGACGATGTCTATAACACACAGCCAATGGCAGTTTAAAGCTACAATTTTTGTAGATGGAAAATGCTTCATTCAATAGTACTGCAGTTTAATTACATTTCATTTTGCCAACACCGTTTTAGTATTCAAAAAAATTCTTATCACTGGTCTTGTGTTCATCTCTCAACAGCTGCATATGTTTCCTTTTTTTTAAATATATGCTCACATGACAAAGATTACACTGTTTACCCTATTGTGTAAATGCATCCCAGTGTTGGCAAAACTCAATGCAAGTTATGACTTTAAAAAAAGGTATTCTTAAATAAAACGATTCTTTGGTTCTTCCATTCTGATCTTGACATAAAACTGCAGGATTAAAGTTATAGACTGTTCCTCAGATTTGTCTTCCTAAATTTATTGCTGCTGCCAATAGTTTAAAAAAGATCACCACATTGCTTTTAACCATTTTTCTCATATTTCCCAGAAAACAATGCTGATCAATTTTTCATTCACAGCTCTGGATGTTATATAACAGGGATACAAGGGATGGGGTTTTGCTCAACACCTTAGTTAATGCACTTGTGAGAAAAGCGGCATGTCGAAGACATAATTCCTCCTATAGGCATCGCTGCCTAACAGTTAATCATCATTAGCCTTGTTATCTGCACTACAATGAACAGGCAGCCATTTGTACAATTAGAATGAATGATCACCAGAATTGTCCAGTTTTAAAGAGCTTATAGTCATGGCAATTCTAAGATCTCAGCCATAAACACGTATAAGCAGAATGTTCACTTGTCTGCCCATATTATGCTTTCAGTTTGAAAAAAGCCATAGAGAAGCTCAGACATTTTCTAAATGTAAAATATTGTTGCTCAGAAAAATATACAGTGCAGTTGCAGTTGAAGTTGCAGGTTTAAATCTGTTTTGACTGACATTTTGTAATGGTTTGTAGATATATGATAGTAGATGTATGTGAGTAATGACAATGCATGATTTTCTGATTCCAAATACAGAGCAATACAGTACCTCCCACTTACACAGGAAGAGCATTTTGACTGACATGTAAAGTGGCCAATCACAGTTCTTTTGATTGCATGTGCTGTGTAGGGGTGACAGTATCAGAGATACAGTATATTGACCTGAAGTGCCTTTTATTGTAAGTGACAATAATACAGGAGCTTGATGATGCGAGTAAATACAAGGTTAAATACAAGGTGTTTGCTAAGGTTTAGGATAAGATTGGGCTAACACGAGGTTTGGGATAGATTAAGTCAGATGTGAAGGTAAATGTTATCTGTCAGGGCTAGTGGAAGGTCCAGAGTGGAGCAGAATTAGATTTAGAGGTTTAGATGTTGCCTTTAGCGTTTTACACATTTCTTTGAGTCTCTCTATAATTCAGAGACGAATAAGAATTCTGTCTGTGAGCCAAGAAATCTGAGCATGTAACAATTATACTGATTACTCTGAATCTCACAAATGATAACTGCAGTCAAAATCCTACAAGTTTTGTACAATTTGTGAGATGTTTTTCAGCACCAGAAACGATTCATTGTTCGGTGAATAGACATTTTAAGATATTGTTCAACATAATTTTTCTGTATAAAACTTTCTCAACATTTCCACAATAGGACCACAGGTGCACCTGTTGCACTTTGACAAAGGCTGAATGTGGTTTGAGGCTGGCATGGGGTTAAACACATTTAATTACCATCTTGTTGATGCCCTGAGAATGTTGAACTAAAAATGGCTAAAAAGAGGGGTGAATAGAGAGAATTTGAAAGGTTAATTGCAGTTGCCCGTCTAAATAAATGTCTTGGCATAGCTGGAGTTCTGAATTTGGCCTTGGGCAAAGCCTTTAGTGTGAGACAATCAACACTAATAATTTTACCCTCATGCCATGAGGTTTTTGACTTCTTTACAAATCTGACCCTTCTCTGACCCCCCGTCACACTGTGAACACTGGTGTCATGTAGGAGCAGTTAACAAAACTCATGTATTGCAGTTTCAGTAAAGGATTCAGATGAAGTTCAGGAAAGCAGTGAGAGAAGTTACGGATTCACTGGCTATTGTTCATTGAGTCTAGTTGAAAGTAATTTAATGGAACTGATGAAGGATTAGTTTGCCAGACTTAAATGTTGACCTTTTCTGGGTAAAACTGGTAAAAGCCCAAGTCGGAAACAGGAATTTTTCCACAAGAAAGTAATTTCGGAAGCTCAGTTAACACGGCTTAAAATTAATGTAATGTTCAAATAATGAAAACGGTTACTTGGCTGTTTGTACTTTACATTCAAAGGACTATAAATGTTAAGCAAATGTCCCCAGTAGGGGACATAATACGTATTCCCGAATTCCATTAAATATAACATGTTCTGTTACTGTCTGGTTGGCTGGTACAGTAGGAACAAAGCTATTTTCAGCTGATTTCCATATGAATCACACAATGAAACACAGCAAAAAGAAAGAACAAAAAGTCTGTTTAAAGGCAATTTAGAATTATTGTTTATTCCTGTGAAGGTTTTTAATGCAGCACAGTCTGATGCAGTCGGACAGTTTTACCCTACGGACATCTTTTCAGAGCCAAGAAGTGGAGTTTTGGCTGGATAGCATGGTCTGGTTAGCTTGGTATCTGGTAGATATGTAACTTTTGCTGTGCCCATTTTGTGGTGCCAGTTAGGTGCAGACCCTGCCCCGCAGTCAATTTCATCACACAGTTACTTAGTGAAGAGAAGTTCAGACTTTTGAAAAAACGCAGATGGATTTGAAGGCCACAAACCGTAATGGGGTGCTGGGGGGCAGTCAAGGGAGGGTCCTGCTCCAGCTGAGCAACTGCTATTGAGAGAAGAAGGAATACTAACAGATCACTTTCTCGAGGCCTATTGATCAGAGCTAGCAAAGAGAACGGGCCTGTTTTTTTCCTCACACGAAGCAGACTCTGTCTCTGACCCCTTATGCTTTTAGTGTTCTGTATGTTTCATATTTAATCTGCTTCTATTTACACTGACAATAAATAACATAACAAGAACTTTGGTGCTAGAAGCTCAACTTCCAATTTTCAGGCCAAGAGAAATACAGAGATCTCACAAAAACAACCACTTTCATCATTATAACTCTAAGAGAGAATAAGTGTTGTCCTTCACTTTGTGCAGCTGGTTTAGGACATGCTTTGCAGTCTGTATTTGGGTTGGATAAAATCTTAGGTCGACCTAAAGGACAAATATTGTCATGGGAATTTTTATATTTCACTCTTCTCACAAAGCTCAGTCTGTGTGCATTAAAGTTTCCCAAGGCACCTTGTTCCTTATAATGGTAGAGTAACACCAAACCTTTCATGGTCACTTGAAAGCCAGTACGTTCAGATGCTGCTAAAGTCGGTTACTTTCTATGGGTAAACAGCATGCAATAGGAGCAATATTATGCATTTGATATGTTAAAATTGGGTCTTTAATATGCTGCTAATGTACAGAGGCACATAAAGAGGAGGGTCTATGAGATTATAACAGTAATAGACTGGCGTGAAAAGGGAGACAGAGCCTCTGTCTTCTGTTGTCTCTGTGGATAATTGCAAAGAAATATACTGAAAAATAGGAAAAAGTACAGTACAGAAAATAAAGTACAGACTATCTCAGGCATAACTGAGGAAACAAAGCAGAATATATACAGTTTTGCTCTGGGATATTTTGCTACTAAACGCCTCATTAAATATTTAAGATATTTAGAATTCTGTTTGTCAATATCCTGGCAAGCTTTAGAAAATCCAGTGATTAGTTTATCTAAAGACGCTTTTTATATTAAAAAGGCAGTAAGCGATGATTGAGAAACTATTAATATTTGAAACTGATGCCAAAAACACAGAACAGACATCCAGCAAAAACCCAAACAAAATTGTTCAGCTTTCAACAGCTTTTCTTTTACCTTGTAAGCACGACTTTGTTTACATGTTAAAAATGTGACTGAAAAAATGTGTGCCCTTACTTATTAGACAATTAACAGATGGGCAGTCTATGGAAGACTATAATATGTTAGGATACAGTTACTTTAAGTTAAGGTTTCTTTATGGTGGTCTACACACTTCAATCTTGACTTCAGCTGTAACCATAATCTAGGATTTTGTTAAAGTGAGAACACACATGCCTAACAGATACCCAACAACTCCTACATACCTCTCCATATGGATCCAGAGCATGGAGTAGCTTTAAGACTTTTGAGTGACTCTTCACTAAGTAAAAATGATTTTAATCAAACCGGGCCAAACTGGGCCTGGGCCAATGAAAATCAGAGTGGAAACTAATTAAACTAGGGTCTTCCTGGCATAGGCTACTGATTATTTCCATAGCTCCACAATGATGTTGTAATAAATGGAAAAAAACTCCCATCATTGATTATATATGATTAGATGAAATTGCCATTAATTTCATATTAAAGGGTAGTTTTTCATACATTTTGCAATCTACAGCCACTGTACTGCATTGTATGAAACAGAGACACTTGACGTGCGCATATGGATCTCCATCTGAACAGTGAACAGGTGGAGCCTCATTATGCAAATTTCAGCTCAGGTGGCCAATCAGATTACAGTCATGTCTATTTAATTTATTTACTGTCAACATCTATCTTAAAGAAATTCCAATAACTTATCACAATAAGTCTGGTGCCAACAGACACATGTTAAAGATGAAGTATTATTAGGTTTTAAAAGAGTTATATTGTTGTATATTGTTTGCTTTTAACGTTATATTTAATGCATGATTAAATAAAAAATCTTTAACAAAACTGTAAATTGCATAATGAGATATTTTCTTACTATTATTATTTTAAAGAAACAACAGCTGCTGTTGTTGTTTGTCACAGGTCATGTTTCAGGCTGTCATAACTGTAGTAAAGAGAAGCAGGGGAGTCAAACTTTGGTATCACACCGGTTCTGTAGGTGTGATATCCCCAACCAAAATCAAGCTGTAATGAGCTGAATACTTGTGTGCTGTGTTTAACCAATGAACGTTTGGTGATTTCATGTAGCAAACAGTTATAATGAAGCTGAACGGCTGTACGGAACATTTTCCCTTGTTTTATCGTGAATATGAAACACCAGTTGTACAACTTTTGAAGTTTGAAATTCTATTACCAGGAGCTGAATGTTCAGAAGAGAGCTGTTCAAAAGACCCAGTTCGGGATATATGTAGTGTGCTTCAAAGGAAGCTACATTGAGCTGTGAGCAAGGATAACATGGATTTTTTTAAGGTCTGGCATTGTCACAGTTGTATTTGCATTTCATTTTATGTTCCTCCTCAAACATGTTTTTTTTTTGTTTCAAATGGCTCAACACAGTGGTAACACCTTCATTATAAGTTTGTCTACATTTTCTTCTCTTACCTCTACATTTTCTTCTCTTACCTCTTGCACGTTGTCTGTTCTCGCTCACTCTGGCCGTATCTTTTATCTCTGCTGTATGTAGTCTGTTGTTGGTCACTGACAACGTTGGAGGGCAAATACAAATGTATATGCTATAGCACACAAAAGTTCAGATATTTATAATGGGGTGTCTTACTCATTTTCTTCAAGTTCCCTCAGGCACATAGTTCAAATAATATGACAGTAAAGCAGAAAATGGAAGAAAAATATATAGGTTTACTAAAATAATAGAGATACTGATTCTTTATTTATTTTGCACAGGTGTTATTTTTCATTCACAGAATCCATCTGTTAGTGAAGTACAACAATAAATATAACATAAGATGTCTCATAACATGGGATATTTGGCTAATGTGGATTCAGTTAGACCTTAGTGCCTCTTTGTAATGACAAATATTTTGTGCTCTGTTAGTGGCTAAGATAGGAGGTAGGAGGGCTTTACTCTCCATGATGCTCATACATTTATTGCTTGGGAGGAATGTAATTTACTTTTATTTAGTATCTTAAAATCACAACTTGTAAGGTCAACTTTTTCAACACTGCAATATAACATTTATTAGAATCTTTTTAATATTAATGATAGATACATTTTTGAATGAGTGGCACTTTTACAGCATATTGCTGTATTTTACAAGAGCAGTTAGCAATTGTATGCGGTGTCCAAAAGTGGGCTTTTATTTTTGTACCACGTGCAATATGGCAAAATCAAGAATTAATAATAAACACGTGTATGTGTTTATACATGTATGTAAAATGTATGCTTACACAATGTATGCTTAAAATAAAAAATGTAAAGAAATTAACAAAATTAAAACAACCTCCTGCAACTTTCTGTATAGGCTACTGTAATTTCTCTTTACGTATAATTTTCGTATACGTATGACAACAGGTGCGGTATGTCTGTATAATGTATCGAGAAGCAGAGGTAATTTCTGGAACACAAGGGAAACAGCTCAAGCAGACGGGTGTTAACGCACTATGAATAATGCATGATTATTCTGACCTCTTGTGGTGAGGTTGCCTAACTGCTGACATAATATGACATTTAATATCCAGAAAATTGCTTTTTTTCTCTCCTTAATTTTTTCTTAATTATTATTTAGCAAGAGATTTCAGTTTTACCTCATAATAAACGGATGAACAGGCATGTTATATTAATGACTGGCGTGCATGTGCTTCAATATCTCTGTAGGCTTCTTTTATTGCTTGAAGAATAGTTATTTTGTCAGAGTTTATGGCTGAACACTTTTCATGTCCGTAAGGAGATCTTCACTTTACACACAGATGTCTCTGATCAATGTTCTGGCTGTCAGCTAACATTACGCCACATTATTCTCAAATGGCTTGCTGTCAGATTGCATTATAATGATATTTTTTAGTAATATACTGACATTTTCTAAACTATCCTTATGTTTGCTGCTCTCGTTCCTTATGGGAGTTCTGGAGAAAGATTAGACAGAAAACAAAATTAAGATGAAGAAGAAAAGTGGGTGAAGATAAGATGGAGTGACTAAAAGAGTAAGAGGTGATTATATAAGAGGGGATGAGTAATAAGGGAAAGTAAGGTAGAAATGTAGACAGAATTTCAAATGAGATTAGAGCTACTCTGATTGTCATGTTATGAATCACAGTCTCTTCCTGAGATAAGCTAAACAGATGTTCAGTCTGATGTGAGCAAATCTACAGTGGCTTCAATGTCAACAATAAAGAGCTGGAGGAATATCATTGGTCAGTGAATCACAGTGAGTGCTGGTGGTCAACCAGGATGCAACGTTACCATCTGTGCTGTGATGTGCCGTTCTGTGGTATTCAGTATTCAAGACTGAGGTTTATTAAAAAGGAAAAAGTACCCAAATTTGTGATGGCGTTCTTTCCATAATATTTCACATTTCTGAATGCAGTTGTGGAGTACTGGAGATAGAAGTTGAGGACTGCAATGACAAAGTAACTAGCTTTATGAGATAGTGAGGCAGACTCATGACTGACATGGATTTAGCATTCTTTTCATAAATCTATAGTTCAGAAAAACATAGCCTACTGTATGATGTAGAATAAATTCTCTTTAAACCTGTTTTGTGTAGCCTGTGTTATTTGCTCTTCTCTCTTAAAATATGAAAGTAGAAACAATCAGTTGTACAGAACTGAATATGTTTTGTAACATGATAAAAGCTTTATTTTTTTTATTGGCATATTTAAATTTGGGTGCTTCATGTGTCATTACTGAGGCTGTAGTTATGCAATAATGAAATCTAATCATTAGCTATTTCTTAATAAACAGTAAAAGATGACAGAGATAACTTTATTTGATCAAAAATGGCTTTTTTGTAATCAAAGAAAGTTAAAAGTTTTATTTGTTACTAAATGCTGATATATTTTTGTATCACAAAAAAACAATGGAAACTGGTTATACAATTTATTTATACAGTGTCAAAAGATACCACAAACAATAAACAAGTATTGAATCATATTTGAGACTTAAAAATTAACATGTTTAAAGGGCAAATAGGTCAATATATCAGAAAGTACTACTAACATAATTATAGAAAGGGAGTAGTTAACTTTTATATTGTAGTTTCTATGTAACATTTGTATTTTATCAAGCACAGTGAATAAATCAGAATCACAGTAATAATGGTGAGGGATGATGTCACTGTTTAATTTCAAAGGCCTCTCTCAGGCTCTGTAGTGCCTCCTCCTGAGTGATTTTACCCCATGTTTCAGGTAAAGTTGCAGGAGCACACTGATACTCTTGAGCAAACCTACTGTTGTACCTCATGAACACATATCTCCAGTAGATGGCAGGCTGATTATTCCCAGGGTCCTCAGGGAAAATGATCCAGTCTGGGTAGATTAACTGGTATTCCTTATAGGCAAAACATTTGCCCTTCGTATGTCTGTTTTGAAATTGGTTGTTTCCAGTAATATCTGCAGAGCAAGTGCTGTGGGACAGAGTAGTGGAGTTGGCATTGGTATAACACACCAGACCTTTGGGTCGATGTACAACAGCTTCGTGCTTTTGATGTTCTGTTTCTCCCAGATCACATGGAGCTTTGCAGAAAGGACAGCGCTTATCACAGCCTTTCACTCTATTATACAGCATGCCTTGAAGTTTTTGTGGCAGGTCATCTGGGACTTCAATGACGTCCTCATTCTCCATAAATTCCTGAGCAATTGATGAGGACAATCCGGAGACTGATTCCTTCAGATATGCGAGGAAAAAGTCATGATGTGAAGTTATGTCAAACAAAGGTTTTTCCAAGATCTGAGTTGGCACAGTGATTTTTCCCAGACTCTCCAGGGTGATGCAAATTTCTTTCAGTAGTTGTCTAACATTGCTTTGTACCACACCACTGTTTTCAGATGCCTGAATGATGCACGTCCTCATCCATTCAAAGATCTGCTGCATTCTGTGCTCTCTTCTGTCTTCTATCATAACAGAACCTGACAGATGTGTTTTGATGAAGTTCTCTATAGTCTTCTGACTGAAACTCTCATAGGACTGTAGGTATTGATGGAAGTTCTCAAACCTGTCCTTCAGCAACATGTCTTTAAGAAGACCATAGTGAAACGTTTTTGGTGAGCTGTAAAGTCGTGCATTTTCTTTCTGAAGCATGTTATTAAATATCTGTCTTTCCAAGCTGTTGTAAATGAAGTCCTCAGCTGCTGGTTTGAGGCACAGGTTGGTGAAAGCCTTAGCTGCTTTTTGACATTGGTCTCTTTTTCTGAATTGAATTATGAAGTTCAGCATATGCTGTTCCTTGGTTTCGTTGAGGAACTTCTCTTTTGGTTCATTTTCCCTTATGAGTGAGTCTTGCATTTCTTGAAATGACACAGCAGCTTTACTGCAGATGTATCCCTTGAGGTCCGTTTCATATTTAGGCTTTAGCGTGAATGACCTCATATTTAAAATCTCTAGACCCTTGTCCACAGTTGCAAGTATCTCATTCATGTAGCTATCTGAGTAACCCCCTTTGTGCCACAGGTTCTCTGAGACTTTCTTGTCACAGTCCTCTACCAATTTGTCAGTGAATCTTTGTGCTACATCTTTATTGTATTTCAGTGATTTCTTCATCTTGCTCTTCAGATCAAAATGCTTGTTCTTTACTGTAAAGCTATTGAGTTGGTCTTCATTCCAGAGTTTAACCCTTTCCTTTTCCAGACCACGGTAGCCTAGGTTTTCCTTTAGCTTTTCTGCCATCCTGGCAAAAATATCTTGTGTTTCTAAATGGGAATCGCTCTGGTTAGATGGCATGCTTTCCCAAACACTTACAAATTCCTGTTTAAGCTCTTTGTCCTCAATAACACGGCCATTGTTTTTGCTAAACTGCAAGAGTGATGATAACTTTACCTCTAGGGCTGATTCAAGTGAGGTAAATAAGTCTTGCATCTGAATTGTCAAGTCATGTCGAACAGTAGCAGACTCTAGTTTTGGAACAACATCAGCTGTCATTTGCTTTTGAATGAAGTCTACTTTGTTGCGAAGCTTTTCTCTGTAATTTTCCATAAGAACAATGTCAATATCCTTCTCCCTGATATAGTCCCAAAGACTTGCCTTCATTTTCTCTCCAGCTGTATTTATTTGAGTAGTTGCTTCTTCTTTCAGGACTCTGAGAATGCCATCTGAATTCAAGACATCTCCATAGCGCAATTCAGATTCTTTTAAATCTGTTATGTGATTGTCCAGCCTTTGAACCCACAGATCCATTTGCTCAATGAGCTGCTTTTCACCACGTGCAAGTGTTGCACAGATGCCAATAATGGCATTGGCTGTATGTGTGTCTCCAAACCTTACGGCAACTTTTTCATTTTTCACTGACTCCCACAGGTTGCACATTTGCTCCATAAATGAGCCCAAGCATGTCGGCTGGCCATCTGCTGACTTTTCATGGAATATGGCCAACAGGCTTTGTTTTAGCCTGAGAACTGCATCACTGTAGGCTTGATCATTTTGTGTAGTCTCAGAGATGTTGGTCCACGGGCTGATCAGGTTATGGTTTATACCTCCTTTTTTAGACTTATCAGGTTGCTGTCCTGTGGTCAGTATATCGATTACATGACTCATGGTTTTTCCATCGATTCCTGTTCCCTCCGAAGCAACCTGAAATACCGTCTTCCTCCCTAAGTCTTTTGTGCAGAGAAGAGCATTGACAGCAATCTGAAGGTTGCTTCTTGTTTCATCCTGAACCTCATCTGGTAAGTTTATCAGCGTAATATCACTCAGTCCACTGACAAAAGTAGCCAGTTCAATGTCATACACAAGATGCTTCATGGCATCTCTGCGATTCAGACCTTCTGTGCCAATCAACATCAGAAATTCACAGTCCATCTCCTTTCTGAAGTTGTCAGGCAGGCTGAGGAGAAGCATGTACGCCCCTTTGATTTGTCTTCTGCCCCACTTTGGGAAGTTTACACCAAACAATGCAGATAAAAGCTCTGCGTTCTTTGAGTTGTGGAAACCTAAGACTGTCAAAACTCTCATGCGACTGAACTTTGGCAGCTGCTTGTGGACCTCATAAAGAACGCTGTATACCCAGTTAAAAGGAAATACAGAGGCGTCCCCATCATAGAGCTCAAGTGGAATGCCGTACAGGAGTAGCTCAGCACCAACATATGGTAAACGAAACATGTCATACAAGTCAACATTTGGGCTGCGGAAATATCGTTCATAGACCAATCCCATCTCCCGAAGGAAGTGTTCGAGTCCAATGCAATGATCTTGTCTTTGTTCAGTATCTAGTTCCCTGAGAAGGGACAGTCCCTCCAACTGCATAACTTCAAGTTTCACCCTAATCCAAGAGAGGAAGAATGCCCGCTTGTACGTGTCAAGTGTACACAAAGCTGCAATAAAAGCTCTCATGGCTGTTGTTAATTTATAATCAAGCAGCTGTTTGATAAGGTCTTCCTTCTCTTCTGTTAAGCCTTGCATTGTATGTAGCTGATTACGTCCTTCCATCTTCTCCAACTGACATAACTGTTTCCACACTTCACCCTGCAGGGGGAGCTGGTTCTCCAAAAAGGTAGACACTCCTTCTTCGATTCCACTAAGGACCTCTTCAACTTCACTGAATGCCATACGACAGATTTCATCTTCATCAACACTTATATTGAGATCATTGGCCATACCAGCGGTGCCAACGAGGTTTGCAGTGTGCAAGTGTGGAATAAGGTGATTCAGAACATCTCTTAGGTTGTCAGCAACTTTTTCCTCATTACCATCACAGCCATAAAGCACATTTCCATCAGGCAGTTCTAAATCTTTCACCAGCCTTTGTTTAATTTTCTCATCATGATCATCCTGGCTGTCCTCCTCCATTGACATTGAGCAATCGATTAGAATCATGTGGCTTGTATTGTCCCTCCATGAAGCAAGCAGTTCTCGCTCCTTAGCATCAAAACCACCACAGAAAACAATGAGGACTGCAGATGTGTGACACAGAAGACTTGTCTGTTTATCATAGTTGGCTGCATCTCCACGGAGATTAGCTATCAGTACAGGATGAGGAAGGGAATAATCATGACTATTGTTTGAAGGCACATTCCAGCACACCTCCACCAAACCATCTGAGAAAACTCGAGGGAGCTGCCCTCCATCCATGCCACTGTTAATGAAACATTCATTTCTCTTGTGTGGACCCCCAAGAACACGGTTGAGTACCCGAGATTTTGAGATGCAGCAGCAACCTAGCCTTACTGCAGAAAGAAATGGCATCCTAGAATTAGCCATGTTCTTCATGATAATTCCCTCAGATGACTTCCACTGACCTAGAACACTTCTAAAAGGACTCAGTAGGACGGTTCCCTTTTTTTCTGGATAAACAGGTGGTAGATAAAGTGGCACTGCAAAGTTGCACTGGACCATTCTGCAGGCAATCTCTTGCCGTAGGAAACTATTTGTGGTCATGTAGATGACAGCAACTAGATCCAAAGGATTGATGGCACATCTGGAATTCTCATCCATGTCCAAGCCATAAGCTCCTACTACTTTCTTGCAAGAGGTGTTGCGGGCTTTGGGATTATATAGCCAGAGCCGGCGGAGGAAGGCATTTGAGAGCTCTGTTGGGTCCTGTGGAAATTCATCCTCAGTGCTTGGAGTGGTAATATACAACATTGTTGTAAGATCCAGAGGTGCCACTTTTTCCCTGTGCAGGTCCAGCATTTGCAGTAGAATATGTTTGTCCCTGTCAATTTCAGACACTAGAGGAGAGAAGCACAAGAATAAACCAGTGTGTCAGTAATATATTTTTAATAATCTAGAGACATGTAATATTACATTTTTTTTCAAGAAGCTGTGATATATATGCCAAATAATGGGATGTTGGATTATTAAGAATTAATCTTAAGAGGTAATCTCACCTATCTCAGTAGTACGAGGCCCAGGATCGGGGATAGGTTTCCGATGCAGAGACATTATGAGTGTTTCTCTTGTGTTGAGTTTCACTTGAGATTATTTGAAGGAAATAGTTGGCCAGCCTGGCTAGGCCAACAATAATGGCTGGACTGGGTGTCCGTTTTTAGCCTAAAAAACTGAAATACAAACAAATATATACAAAAACAATATACATTTTACATAAAACATTTTAAATTTATTGTTTTCTTGGATTAAGTTGTAAGTGTAAAGATAAGTTATAGCACTACATTTCGTAATAGTAACTCATCATTGCTTAGAGACCTTTATCACTTCCTAAATGAAGGCTAGATTATATTAAACCTATTCTAAACTGCATCCACTGGCACCTTTGTCTTAGGCAAACAATTCTGGTAGACAAACTGGGCTAACTACTGGGTAAAACTTTGATTAACTTTATTGATCAATTAAAATTTAGGTTGCTGTCAATCCAGTGCTCATGTCCTTTGCACTTAACACATATGACACATAAACTGCTTAGCATGCACCTCTCTCCTCTCTTCTTGCTTTTCTAAATTACAAGCATGTTTGTCACAAGCCACACAGATGGGAAGCTCATTTTTCATCAAAATAAGTCTTCGCATTACTCAACAAGGATGAGCCAGTTTCACCAGTGGTGAATAATTCATTAATAGTGGATCAGACCACAAATACTGCCATTTCAGGTCAAATGTACAGTACACATCTACACATCATATATATGCATAATTAAGAATTAAAGAAGCTAAACCTTTTAATGGGTTTAATCCACAATATGTAGTCACCAGTATCTTGCATCTTGCTCTAGTATGAGGAAAATAGGCTTACCTAAACTGGGGTTGAACTCCTCTTTATCTGTGTGCTGTGCCATTAAGTGGACCTGACATGAACGGCGAGCTCTTATATGCAGTCAAAGAGTGATAACGTCTTTTGTGGAATTTCCACACCCCATCTATTAGGCATGTACGCACAGTTCTGAATCACGTACACACTATTGAACCAAAACATCAACTCCTACAGCTAAAAAAGTACCAAATAACACAGATCACATGGATGAGACTATTGTGCAATATTTGTAATGTTAAAACAATAAATATAGATACTGTTCAAAATTACTGCAAAACACATTATTTGGAAAATTAGTGAAATTTGTTATAGCTGTGTGTTAAGCTTACTTGTGGTTATACGGTGTAACAGGGTAACTGATTTCTTTTACTAAAATAATGCTTTTACTAAAAAAATATAATTTGTTTGCAGATGCAATTTTAGTGTCATACCATTGAAGTCATACATTTTAATTTTTGGCCTAAATGTTCAAATACTTCCTTTGTTTGTTTTGGGTTAATAAATGTTTAACTCTCATCTGACAGATCCTAAAACAGGCAAATAATCTGGCAGATTTTCATTAAAAAAATAACTTTAGCAAACACATAGCAACACTCTTGGTTTGGCCTGGGCTAATGCATTTAAATCTTTTTATTTATTACAAATTATTGCATTTTAGTTTGTATATTTGTGTATGATTGTGCTGCTGGGCTCATGAACATGATTGGCTGTTACCCTGCAGGAGTGATGACATCATAGCTTCTGCTGTCTGTCCAGGTATTGACTGATCAAACTCTGATTAGGTGAAAGAAACATTTTGTGCATTTCTTGTGTATCTTGATAACATTTTCTGTACAGAAAGACCTGTTTTCTACATACGATTTATGATATGGACAGGTAAAGCATGTCATGACCTCAGATATAGACCAGTGCATTGTTTTGATCCCTGAAAGAAATTCAGTGGAAACTGTACATATGTACATATATTAGAATGTTAGAATTTCTATAGAAATATTAAATACATAGTATATACAATTAAAGTATATATTACATTTAATCTGAAGGGGCACAAAATCCCTGTGAGATCCCTAGATGTGAGACTAGTTGTGCATTTGCATATATCTGAATGTTTTGAAAACAGTTGTTTCATAAATACCCTTTCACTATTTAATAGTACACATACAGTATAAGAAATACATAAGCAAATTCTTCATTATATCTTAATGTGACACCATCTTACTCTTGACCATTGTTGTTCATTATCAACCTATAACTTCCTGCTGCACAGTCCATCAGGTACAGTTTGTAGGTAAATAGTGTATTTTCATAGCAATATCCAGTCATATATTTAGCTGTTAAGGTATAGGTACTCCTGTCGGGCTCAGGTTAAGTCTTCACGAGGTTAAAGTTCTACCCACATGGATAAACGCTTGTGCGCGCACAGGAAAAGATTACAGGCCTCCTATTTCTGTAACGCAAAGCTCTTTAACTGACTTAGTACTGCAGCGTGATTGTGTCTGTCTGAAATAGCAAACAGTTGCATTTATGCACATGTAATTGTAGAAAGATGCGGGTCTAAAGCGTATTTTACCACTGTTGCTCTGTACAGGACTAACCAGACATAAACACAAGCTTTCAGAATGCTAGTCACTATGCTAACCGCCATGTACATGATGGTGAGAATGGTTGAACAGGTAAGACAGCTCATTAGATTAGATCTTTGTCCTGTAGTTGCTGTTCGTCAAGATACCAGCCTAAAGCTGTTCAGATGGTTGAGATTTCTTTCATTGTGTTATGTGTGAGGAACTGTAAGCTATGATAAAAATGCTAGATAGACACAAATAAGATGAGATCGTATTTCTTCGGACCACATGGGGCTTCAATATTTTAAAGTCCTGTAGAACATATAGGAAAATAAAGAAATGGGCGGTAGTGTTTTTATTTCTATATTTTATGGAACTTTTGTGCCAGTTGCAAAAAACATCTTAGTTTAAGGAAACCTTTATTTGTAATTGTTTATGAATGTTGTCATTTCCTTATAGGTTTCTTGCAGCTTGGTCATATGAACTTAAACTCCCTTTAAACATATTTTATAAACCCACTAGCTTAATTTATGAATTAACATGTTCAACACTTGATAAACAATACATGCACCATATAAGAATTTATTTGTCTTTCATTTTTATTTTTTCCCCTGAACAAATGTCATTTCCATATTTCCACCACATCTCAAATGTCAATCATTTTTTTTAAGGAAATGACATCTTTAACATTTTTGGAATTAAATGTTAGACCTTTTGCCAAGCTAAAAAATACATATCTAGCATTCTGTGGATTCTAAAACACACATGCATAATTCACTTTATAATTAGTCTTAGTATTACTAATTAGTCTTACTAACATTTTATAATGAACAATAAAATATGCAATAATGTATTCTTTATTCTATGTGGTGTATTCTGTCTGTATTCTGTATGTCTTGTTTCTTTCTGCATGTCACCATTGAAGCTCTCCACTTGTTTATCTGCTAAGTGACATTGTAAATATAAAGATCATGACATAAATAACCTTTAAATATTAAATATCATAGTACACTATTATGACAATCATTCATTAATATGGTACATATCAAAAGTATGGTATTACCCTACGATACATCATTGCAACACAGTACCACCGTTTTGTAAAGGTCATTGGAAACATTATATTAAACGTTTTGAAGTTTGGATGTCGTTCCTAGCCAGACAATGGACATTGGATTTAACACTGTTAATAAGTAACATAAATTAAACTGCTGGAACGGGAACAATTAGCCCAAGATACGTTTTGACACGACTGCACTAACTGTTTATTTTACAAGGGTTGATTTAATTCATATGAGACAAGATGGAAATCTATCTATCTAATGAAAGCTTAGCATGCTAGAACAAGACACCTCATGAGTCATACAAACTCTGACACCTTTAGGGGCCAAATGTGCTTCAAACAGGGGAAAGTGAGCTCACATTAAACATACTGAACATACATACATGGCCACATGCTTGCATTGTAACTGCATTGTCCTGTGTGTGTTTCAGCTGGGCGTTCGGTGGGTCCGCCAGCAGGAACCTCTGCCCTACATGGTCTCTCAGCCTCTGCCGTGGCAGGTCCACTATGTCTCCCAGAGCAGAAGAGGAAGCCGTACAGAGGAGGTAATATACTGTGTAGCCCCATCCTCATAAATGAATACTTACATTACATATTTCCCTCTAATCTCTAACAATTGTCCCAACAACAAAGCCGTCCTAAAATACATAATTCTCTTATTTGTTTGACTTTAAATGAAATAAAACAAAAATTGTATGTGAGATTTATTCTAAAAGTTGAGTTTGGTTAAAGTAGTGCAGTTACATGAAATTCCCAGTAAAGGGACTGTTTTGAGAAGATTGCTTGAGGTCAGGTTAGACAGGCCAACACTGGTGGGTGGACAAAGAGATGAGATTTTAATATGACCCTCCAATACGTGGGTGGTCCGTTGTCAAGGCTGTTTTAGAAAGACCTGTCTCAGGTGGAAACAACTGGGGTTTCTTAAGGTAACTGTTGAGAAGTTTTCTTGTTAATTTTACAGTTACATGTAATCCTCAAAACC
>JAZGTK010002455.1:0-31781 GCA_036877625.1 Ambastaia sidthimunki | reverse complement strand
AGATTGTAAAGAATGTAGTACCTTGATCTGAACTGATTTTTGCAGTGGGGTGCTGGTTCATTTATATAGGGGAATGTATCTGGGGCATTGGATAGTCCCACCCAAACACTAAAACTCTGACCCTCACCAGCGCTGTCATTGGACAGGAATTTTTACATAACAGCAGGTTTGTTTCTCCATAGGGAACAGCACTTTTAACCTCTGCACCTCCACACATGTTTTTCTTCAAGCTGCAGCTGGATTGTGCAACAGCTTTTGTGATGCCAAACTACACATCTACATAATACAAACTGCACAACTACATGCAAACTGACATGCCTGTGATTTATGCTCCTTCAGTGCAGAACCTCTCTATTACTCCAGGACCACAGTAACCAACAGCCTTCTAAGATGGCTGTTGACGAAACTTTTAAAGATATTTAATCTTTCATGTGTTGCTCATGTTAAATGAGGATTATGACTCCTTTAAATCTGAGTTAAGTCAAAGAAAATAATCATTGTCAGTATAAAGACAAACAGTCTTCTGGACAGCAGAAGTCAATGTGTTGACCAAAGTCCAGATGACCCCATTTTGCTGGTGATCTGTTTTGCTGTTTAATGTGCAAATATACAGAATGACAGTGACAGGTGCTAAGTGACACACTAAACAGTAGCAGTTATTTGTATCCATGTAATAAATGGTATAATATACGGTTTGGGGTGATGCATTTATTATGATGACTGTTCTATATTCTAGATCTTAGTAATTTTAGTTATTAACACTATTTAATTATTAACATTATTATCATATCGCAACCCAAATTTAATGGCCTATTTGTCCATTTAAGACCACCTGCATTAAAACCTCTGGGTCCATGATTTGCAACATGACTAATGAAAGTAAAGCTAATCTTTATATCAGGCTGTGTGTAACCTAAGAGATCACATTTATCTGATGTGCAGAAATCAGTAACACTCAGTTTAGTGCATCTATAATAATAAAGGTTTTCTTGCAGAATTAAACATTTACTGCAGCCTTAAGAAACAAAACTGCTTTATTTTGCTGTTTTTCTCTTCTGCTCCACATTCTTTCGGTGCTGTGGTCAGCTCAAAATTATGACCACATGGGAAAGTAATTGAACCACATCAATAAATAAACTCATGATTAGTTTGTTTTTGTTGTATAACAAGGGACACTTGTTATAATTTGGACCCTTTACAGTTCATCATTTTTAATATCACATTTGTATGATATTTAGTCCAGCAATGATCAATTAAATTAACGGTGAACATGATAAATTTAGCATCGCAGTGTCTGTGGAGACGTGCGAGAGGTCTAAAGTTGGCACAAGCTCTCTTTCTCTCGCTCGCTCTCTCTTTCTCTCTCTCTTTAGGAGCAATATCCTGCTAATGACTTTTACTTAATCCTGGATTTACAGCACCAGCTAAAAATGATTTAGAAATTTGACATTTGACGAATACAGAAAATTGACATGCAGACCTCCTCACCCGATATAAACATATATCAAGGTTAATGCTGTAAGTTGAAATAGATCCTGGTCTATTTCACAGGCCCAAGTCTGTGCAGAAAGTTTAAAAAAATGCTAATTATAGCCTGATTCAGAGTATTTAGCTTCTTACCTGTAGAGCTCCGAGCAAGAGCCATGCTGTGCCTGACAACATTTTATATTTGTATTGTGGTAGTTGACATATGCATTCAATATTTTATTCAATATAATGGCTCACTTTTAACGTTTCTTAATCACCTTTTGGCCCTTACTGGTCCTGCAGTATTACAGTCAAAATTTTAAAAAGGACCTTACAAATTTATATCAGCTCTCTAATTGTGAAGCATTTGCACTGATCATTCTGCACTATTTTCTATCTGTTGAATTTTGGCAATGAATATTATGAATATTGAATGAGTATTCAATCTCTAATTCAGATGACTTATCTGAAGAACTATTTAGGTCTATATTACACTAGCATTTAACTAGATCGTTTCTGGGTCAGTGAAACACGGAATGCCGATGATGGTCCTTTAGATCAGACACACATCATACCAATGTGTGAAATATTATGTCACACGGCGACACTTTCCCTGTGCGACTTCTCTGGTGAAAACATGGGACTTTGCATCTGATTGGATTGTCTGACACAAAATGATCATGGTGGGGATTTGCAGGTTAAGAAAGCTTAAAGGTTTAATGTCATGACGTCACTTTAATTAGCGACCGCTTTGATCCCTTCAGCCGTAAGTCACTGTCGGAGGATCTCCACACATCTGCAGGCCAGTATCACAGAGAGCCTGTCGCTTCTCATCCTAACGGCCCACAAGTAATGAATCTGTGAGAGGAAGTACAGAGAAGAACTTCACGATGGCAGACAAGGACAGCGTGGAAAAGTACCTGGAGAACAACCCTCAGTTCGCCAAAGAGTATTTTGACAAGAAGCTGCGGAGCGAGGTGATCGCGGCGGCATTTGCCCAGACCCTCGACATCAAAGACACGGCCTCGTTTAAAGATGTCAGCCAAATCCAGGAGGCCAACATCATCTTTGACATGATCAACGAATTGCATTCACAACCCGTCATGGAAAAGGCTATGCACAAGGCCCTTCAGAGGATATGTCTGCTGACAAACGCCGACCGCTGTAGTTACTTTATACACAGAGCAAGAAACGGCATCCCCGAGCTCGCCACCTGTCTGTTTGATGTCACTCCCACCTCCAAATACGAGGAAAACGAGGTGAATCCTCAGTCTGAAATCGTATTCCCCACTGACATTGGCGTAGTTGGCCAAGTAATCACCACCAAAAAGTCGGTGAACATTCCTGATGTGAAACAGGTGAGTTAAAACAGACCTCCAGACACCTTCTTGTATCCTATATATCATCACAGATCTGTGTGTTCTTGGCAATTTTAGTATTTATATATTCCATATTTTAATAATGCGTGTGTGTAAATAGGCTGTGCAAAATTGCTTAAAAAAGTCAGTAGGCAAACTTTGGATGATAGGTGACACTGTAAAAAGTTTTAATTGTTAGTTGTTAGGTAAGCTAAGGATGTGTGTGTGGAAACAGTTAAATAAAAGAAAAATAAAATTTATTTTTAAGGGCAGGTGAGGTAGAAGCTGTTCCATAGGGCTACAGCTGTGGTTTCTGTATTTACATTTCTGATTTTACTACTTATGCATTTACATCAGCAGTAAAATCACGTTTGTTGTGTTAAATGCAGAACATTTTCTGAGCATGAAGGAAGAGCCGTCTGTTTAATGCTGGATTAAACTTTATTCAGTCCTGCCTCATCTGAGCTTTAACCCCCTGCAGAAAAGGAGCTTATTTCCTCTTCCAAGAAACCTGTCACAGATCTGTATCATTCGGCATTAGATAAATGAGTGTCAGTTTTATTAGTCAAATGTTCACAGCAGAAATCTGTCAGTAGTATTAGTTATCAGAGGTAAGTTACACTCCTCAGAATGACAGAATCATGTATTTTGAGTTCTGTGAATGTGACCGAAGTCGCAATAATACACTTCTTTTAATCCAACACAACACAATTTGTGCAATTTGTGTAACTTGAACAATATCACAAGTATCACTAATAAGAAAATTGTTTTTGTATTCTTTAGGATAAAAAGCGTAAAATGTAAATTGTTTTGTGTTGAAATTACGCTTATTAAATCTAAACAGAAATGGCATCCTTTATATTTCACATAACACAATAGTGTGCAACAGGTCTTCAGCCTGTTGAGCAGTATTATAGGAGATACAGTCATGTACTGTACTAAATTTAACATCCTGATGTTTAATCTTAGCACACAGTAAAAGCTTAACTGTCCTCAACAGGGTTAATTCATTAACACGCATTACACAACACACAGGTGTAAATTTAGGTAGAATTAACCTAAGAAGTGAACCAATACCAATGTGTTATTGAAAAAGATATGATAATAATTTAACCCACTTAACCATTGATCACAGCCTTTATTAGTGCTTACTTGCTAAGTTAATGTCACAAATACAATAATAATATGTAAAATGTAATGTGAAAATCAAGCATTTTAACAATGTCTCAAAATACAGCTAGAATACTGAACATCTAAACATCGCTTCATGAAATAAGTTAATAGAAGCGTTCTTTGTCTATATACACAAGTGTTGAGCATTTACTTAACACTCATACCATTATTCAGTGACATTATTTGCTTCTAAACTGCACAATATCTGATATGCACCTGCTTCTACAGCAGGTAAAATGCTAAAATGAGGGAATAATTGATGAATATTTTGCAGTAATCAGTCTGTTTTACTGTATTTCATTTCTGCTGTTAACAATAATGTTGGTTAAATACGCTCCTTTGTTTTGTTATTTTTAGAATTCAAAATTCAGTGACTTTGTGGACAGACAGACAGGATACACCACTAAAAACATTCTGGCAGCTCCACTGTTGCAGGGCAAAGATCCGCTTGGTGTCGTCATGGCTATTAACAAAGTTGGAGGAACTGAATTCACCAAAGCAGATGAAGATGTGAGTTTGAATCAGAACCTCCTCATGTTGGTATTTCAGGACTAAAGAGATGAGTCTGAGGTTCTGATTTCACTGCAAAATGACAGATTAAGCACAATTGTAAAGATTATTATCATTTGTATGTATCTGAATGTATTGCTATTTTTGTTTTCAGCTGTTCAGCAAGTACCTCACGTTTGCTACAGTGATTGCCATCCAGCACTACACCGCATACATGTTTAATGTGGAGTCCAGGAGAAGTCAGGTAACGCTACAAAAGAAAACACCTCATGACGTGATCTACAGCTTGAGCAGAAACAATATCAGTTCTGCTCCTCCTGTTACAGGTTCTTCTGTGGTCCGCTAGCAAAGTGTTTGAAGAGTTGACAGACATTGAACGTCAGTTCCACAAAGCGTTGTACACCGTCAGGACCTACCTCCAGTGTGAGAGATACTCTGTGGGCCTTCTGGACATGACCAAAGAGAAGGTTTGTGTCTGTGGTCCTCGTCCTTCATTTATAACTGTGTGTGATTTCCTGTCTTTGGGAAGAATGAAATTGATTGAAACATTGCTCTTGGACTGATTATTCAGGAGTTCTATGATGAATGGCCGGTTAAACTGGGAGACGTGGAGCCATACAAGGGGCCAAAGACCCCTGATGGACGAGTAAGTGTCCCCTCAAAATTCTATGTTTCTCTGTGAGAAGATTGGTGACTTTATTATTAATAGTTTCTCTGTCTTCTTCACAGGAAGTCAATTTCTACAAGATTATTGATTATCTTCTTGAAAACAAGGAGGAGATCAAAGTCATACCGTATGAATCTTTTGTATTACTTTCATAGTTTAGTTGCCCAGATGACATGTTATATGCTGTTATATGGAAGGTCATGTGATCTGGCAACACATACAGAGGGCCACACAGAAAACCACTGACAAACAGCAGAAGCTGATTCAGCAGGACCTACTGCCTATTCAGGCACATAGGTGTAAAACAAGTGCATATGAGTGAACAGAGTTCATTTCAGCCGCTTCTCTCTCTGTTTGCAGGACTCCACCTGTTGATCACTGGGCTCTTGTCAGTGGACTCCCAACATATGTGGCTGAGAACGGTTTTGTAAGTCCACAGCATTTCCTGCAATCTGCAGTAAAACGAGAAAGTAATGATATTCTAAAGTAAGCTAGTTTAACTTATAACTGATCGGGTGAGTGTGGTAGTTACTGGTCAGAGGTCAGAAGGTCACTGCAGTATGTGTCTGTACTGTTACAAAAGCAGGAAAATCTCACTGTATTTTTCTTTCTGCAGATTTGTAACATGATGAATGTTGCAGCAGATGAATATTTCACATTTCAGGTTTGCCACAATTCCTCCTGCTCAGAGTTTAAATCCCATTTCCCAGTTCCTGCCCACCCCTGAAACACATGTTTGTTTGACTATATAAGTGAGGTCATTCAATAGACATCTATTGATTTTATATCAGGCTAATATTTTCTATCCCATAATCCTAACTGTTCACCTAAATGTAACCATTACAAAACATGTGCATGCCATTCGATTTAATGAAAACCTGTCTTTTAATTCAGTGGGCACTAGTAAAATGTCTCAAAAGTTGGTAGTCATGTTATTTCACAGCTAGTGAGGACATTCGACCCTCACAAACATAGATAAATGTGCACACACACAAACACACACACCTGTAAGATGAAATGTACATTTAAACTGGGCTGGAACAAACAGTTTTGATCTAAAAAAATAATTTACTTTTATTGCCATGATGACTGTCTAAACCAGGGGTTTGTCAAACTGTGGGTCACAACCCACTAGTGAGTCGCACAGTGGTAATAATGTGACACCTGTCAGGTTTATAATCTACATCTCTAGAGATCCGTCTGTCATATACAAGTATTTACTGTAACTGTACAGTTACCATAAATTTATACTAATTCTTTATACATATTTACTTATTTAATACAACTATATTGTGTTTTGACTTGTAATCTTAATGCTGCAATGAATTGAGTGACGTACAGTAGCTCCTTCTAAGACTAAAGACATGCCCTCCATTTTAAGTTATCTAAGGGAGGAGTACACCCTCAACTTCAGAAATGAATTTTAGATACTGACTAAATGAAATGAATGTGTATTTTCCAACCATATTTCCATTTAAAAATATTTTTGTGGGTTTTGAGAAAGATTATACGCATCTAGTTGCATCGTGGAATGAAAAGGTTTGGGAACCCCTGGTCTAAACTCAATCTTTGTTATATTCTTATTATGATATTGTTAAGAAACAATGTTTGTTTTGCTTAACCTTTTAGAAAGAAGCTGTGGATGAGTCTGGATTTGTCATCAAGAACGTCTTGTCTCTTCCCATTGTCAACAAGAAAGAAGAAATAGTTGGTATCGCCACCTTCTTTAACAGAAAAGATGGCAAACCCTTTGATGAGCAAGATGAGCAGATCACAGAGGTGAGTTGCTGTCATTGTGCCTCCATTTATCTCCTGCAGAAAAATCACTACAGTCTGACTATTCTCTGTTTCAGGCTCTGACACAGTTTCTCGGCTGGTCAGTGCTGAACTGTGACACATATGACAAGTTAAACAGAATGGAGTGGAAGAAAGAGATCGCACAGGAGATGGTGTTGTACCAGACCAAAGCCACACCAGATGAGGTCCAGCAGATTCTGGTGAGGCATCGTGATCTTACGTTGTAAAAAGCTGCTTTTATTTTGAATGTGTTTAAAACATGTTTCTGTCCTTTTAGAACACACAGGAAAAGTTTGGTCAGAACCCAGAAGACTGCGATCAGAAGGAAATGTATAAACTCTTGGTAAGATTTCCCCTCTGAAGAAACATTGCAGCTGTTGTCAGGCCTGTTGTACTGGTAACAGTGTTTAACTTACATGGTTTTAATCTGATGTCGATGTCATATTTGTACTGTAACACACAGAGAGCCAACATTCCTGTGGCCAAAGATGTCGATCTGCTAGAATTTTCCTTTAGCGACTTCCCTCTGACTGAGGTCGACCTGATCAAGTGTGGAATTCGCTGCTTCTTTGAACTTGGGGTGGTGGAGAAATTCAAGATACCAGCAGAGGTCAAACAAGTTTATATGACTCTTCAAATTTGGATTTAATATTTTAGCTCATTTAAAATATCCATTTAACTAATCATTTTTATTAAATTTATTCTGGGAACAGTGAGGGTTTTTACCCTAATATACAAAGCAATAAACACTACATAAATGCCTGCATAACATAATCAATTCTTGGTACTTGTTGTTTTGCAACAAGTGTAGCTAAAAAATTAGTTGCAACATTGCATATGTAGAGTTTTTGGTTCTGGTGTTTAGGTTCTGACCAGATGGATGTACACTGTACGTAAAGGCTACAGAGACATCACCTACCACAACTGGAGGCATGGCTTCAATGTGGGCCAGACAATGTTCTGTCTTCTGCAGGTAAGAACAGCAGCTCCTTGTATCATGTTTATTTAATTAAGAACAAACACAGTTCTTAATGGTATATATAATAATGGTAATGTTTGCCTAACAGACTGGAAGGCTGAGAAAATACTACTCAGACTTGGATGCCTTTGCAATGGTAGCAGCTGCTTTCTGTCATGATATTGACCACAGAGGCACCAACAATCTCTACCAGACAAAGTAATGCAATATATATGTTTATTATAACCAATATCACCAAAAAAAAACACAGCACATTGTTTTGGACAAGCACACAATCTTTCCATTTCCATCACAGGAGCGCCTCACCTCTGGCCAGGCTTCATGGTTCCTCCATTTTGGAAAGGCACCATCTTGAATACAGCAAGACGCTCATGGCGGAAGAGGTTTCTCAATTTCCCACCAATCATATTAAAGCTGTAATGTTGCAGCACCCAGAGTTCAATGTCATAACCAGTCCAATGTTGTCTTCTCTGCGCTTTCCCACAGAACGTCAACATTTTCCAAAGTCTGCAGAAACGCCAGTTTGAGACTGTCCAGCACTTACATGACGTCTGTATCATTGCTACTGATCTGGCGTTGTATTTCAAGTAAGCATTTACTTGAGTGTTCTGTTAAGTGTTCTCATCTAGAGCTGCTCTTGAACATATTACACTGATGAGCAAAAATTCTTCCCTAAACCAGAAAAAGAACAATGTTCCAGAAGATTGTTGATGCCACAGAGCCAATGACTGATGAGAAGGAAGCGATTGCTTATGTGGCCAACAACCCCATTAGGAAGGAAATCATTATGTAAGCATTATGTATTATGTTTCTCCAGAAAATCATGTCTTTGACAAATCCTGTCATTTGATCTTTGCTGTTTGATCCAAACAGGGCAATGATGATGACTGGATGTGATCTGTCTGCCATCACCAAGCCCTGGGAGGTCCAGAGTAAAGTAGGTACAATTTTGGTATGATGTAGGACTAGCCATTTAGGATTAGAAAATAGATCATGAGTTTCCTCTGTCTATTTGTGCAGGTGGCACTTATGGTAGCAGCTGAATTCTGGGAGCAGGGAGACTTGGAAAGAACTGTACTAGACCAACAACCCATTGTGAGTTAATGGAGATCAATTTAACCTAGTTAACCTAAACCATTTACAACATGAAGTAACTTAAAACAACATTTATAATTAAGTTGGTTGCATTGTGAGGACATCAACGTGAGCTCTACATGAGGTTGGCTTTGTGTCTGTTTTGTATGTTCTCAGCCCATGATGGACAGAAACAAGGCAGATGAACTTCCGAAGATGCAGTGTGGTTTTATCGACTTTGTGTGCTCATTTGTGTACAAGGTAAACTGAGGTGGATCATTCCATCAGACCACAGAGTATAGATGGCTAGATGTAACAGGAGCTTCTTGTATCTTGTACAGGAATTTTCAAGGTTCCACAAAGAAATCACACCCATGTTTGATGGGCTGAACAACAATAGGATGCACTGGAAGGAACGGGCTGATATTTACCAAGCTAAAATAGATGCTCTGGAGAATGAGCGAAAGAGACTAGAGGAGGAGGAGGCTAAAAAAGGGGGTACGCATAAGCAAATTTGTAATTGTTTGTCACGTGGTGATAAATAAATGTGGATGTAAGACAGGAAATAAGATAAAAAAATTACATCAATTACATCCAAATAAGCACCAGAGCTCAACATGTGCTAATCATTAGGCCGTGGCTTTAACAGCTAAAATATTTTTAAACTTTCATTTGTCAAATTATTTTCAAAAATATAACTCACACATATGATTGTTTATGTTTAGCTTGCTAGCAGCAACAGATTTTAAAGTATGTGAAACATCTGGTGCTAATAACAGTTATTATTTATGGTATGAGCTTTACTCATTGGCCTTCACAGCCTCAGGCTCAAACATACCAAACAACACTTGACAGTACATGACGGTCACCTTTTTTATTCTTTCTCCTGTTGTTGTATCAAGCAGCAGGTGGAGAGGGTGAAGGAGGAAAGTCCAAAACCTGCACCATATTTTAAACCTGATCTCTGACAACACCAGAGAAACACTGAGTCTGGAGAAGCTGACCAGCAGGCAGCCGGAGGTGATATGTGCTCTGGGGATCACAATGTTTTCTACCTTCCTCTCCTTGGGTGGATTTTCTCTAAGTGAACACGTAGACATTCTTCAGAAATGGAAGAACTGTACATGTTTCTTTTTGAACGGACGGCCGTATAGACAATTATACGCTTATTCCACCACCATGACCGCACCACTGACATCTAACTACAATGAAGGAAACACAACTTTACAAAACACTCTCTTCATAAATGTAGAAATTTGCTGTATTTAATTCAGCTCCAACCTTATGTGGAGTGAGACAATATAATCCATAACACTTGATTCTGTGGTTTCTAGGACTCAATGAGTCTTGAGAAGATATCAACAAGAAGAAACATTTAGTTTTTGAGTTATAAGCCAGATTAATCATTTCTTAAACATCTCAAATACCTCCAGATTCATAGGAGCTTCATAGAATCTGATTGAATCTAGATTCTAAATCACTCCCACTTACCCTACTGAAAATCCTATTTAAATCCAGATCAGTTGCATTGTTTAGGATTGAAGGAGCAACACAGTTGAACAGGAGCTTTCACAAGCTGGAGGATGAAAGAACTCACACTACAGGTCTTGCACTTTTGACATCAGAGAATGTGATCACAAGACTAAACATCTCTCGACTGGCACAGTAAACTGCTTGTTGCATTTATGACATGATTATGATACAGGACTTTTTAATCCTTTAAAGATAGGAATATTCTTATACTTCTTTGATCTTTCAATGAGATGAAGGCTCAACAATATCATTGATTCTGTGTCAAACTGAATGACCAGAACTTTGATGTTTGTTCTTTATATTTTATTGATACTTAAGCTTACATCATAGTTTGCAAACAATGTATTATTTTAAAAGTGTAATATTGAGCTTGTCATTATATAGAATATGAATTTATAATATAGCAGTGTTTCTTTATACCAAATGTTTAAATTATTTTAAGAGATAATCCATGGAGAAAAAGAATGTACAGAAAGTGAGGGGATATTTACAGGATAGTGTTTCATGAGCAGGCAGGGAGAACACTCAGTACTTGAACCTGTGTAAACCTGTTAAAGAGATTAAAACTGAGGTGGGGAGGGGCGCTCCTGACATTTACTCATGTAATCTTTAAATACTAGCTTACTTAACACAGAACTGGAGCCTGGAGATACCCATATGACAAACTTGATTTAAGTTTTCAAAACTGTTGAAACATTTAAACTACTAAATAATTAGTTTATTACAGGTAGCTACATGTTGAAACACAAAAATATACAACAAAATATAATTTACTTAGTAATTACTTCTTTTTGAAAAAATACGCTGAAACAAGATCAATGTAATTGAAATAAGACTTATATTTGCAGCGATTGACAAGCGTCAAGATAACTTATGCTGGGTTAGAAGGAACTTGATCAAATTCATACAACATACAAATAAAAATGTAATAAAAGTAAAAAAACAGTAAACACTTGTTTAATGCAACAGAAGACACTGTAGGTTTCTCACAGCCTAAAGAACTTCAGCAGAACCAAAGACTTTAAATGTCAAACTCCCCATAACAGCAACTTCCTCTCGTCTCTGGTTTATGGTTTGTGCACTTTGTTAGGTGTGTTTATGAAAATGCAATATTATGTACATCTTAACGAGTGGAGCTGGTATTTGATCCTCTTATTTACTGAATATTACTGCAAATATATAATACTGTAAATGATGTCATGAGAACCAATAAACACATTAATTCAGAGTTTTTGTCTTGCTTAATTACTCAGTGTATCTTCTGTTAGTTTAAGGTCTCTGTGACCGTCTGGATGACATGTCAGACACTTTTCTATCACGTTACAGGATTACCTAATAAAACTGGATTAGCCCCAGGTAAAGAGGCTCATCTAATTGGCTGACAGCTGAGACCAATAACCTTTCCTCTGTTTAATGACAGATCAGCGCTTCTGTGCAGTTTTATTACAATCTGAATTTGACCATTAACCAAATTGCTCCTTATTCGTTGCTCGTTATTTGTTCTGTTATAAGAAACAGAAATGCAACATAAATACAACATAAATCACACCCATGTTTGTAAAGGTGTTAGATTAAGAGAGCAGAGTGAACAGAAGGCCTCTGACCCCACCCAACTGATTCTTCACACTGACTGGCTGTCGAGTGACCCTGAAGAGTCAGACATATGCTGGACAGTATATGTTGGATATCTCATAACTGTATCTTAAAGATAAAGACAGAGACTATCAAATAATAAAATGAGAGAACTGTAATCAAATTTAAAACAACAAAAAATTTAAATTGAAAATGGCAGAAATTAGATTCTTTGAGCACATGATCTTTCTATCAGAGACTCAGAGAAACATGTCTTCAAAATAGTCATCAAATTCTTCCTCCCTGAAAGACAGACACATTTGTTTAGTGTTGAGTGTTATTGTCATCTCTCACAGCGATGTATAAGCTGCACATGGCATTAGAAAAGAGTAAACAGGACTCATACCGTGACTTCTCCTCCACAGTGGGGGCTGGGCCCTTCCAGTGCTCCGATTCTGATGGGCCATCGTCCTCCTCACTCTCAGAGTCTGAAATACAGATGACATTAGACCCAAGCACAACAAAACAACATGACTGATGCCAGATGAAACTCTCGTCTTGAAAGAATGACATTGATAATGACATTGGTTACCAAGATGTTCTGAGTGTCTGAATGGGGTATTGCTAAATGGTTTCTTACTGGGCCAAGAGTTTCACCCCCAGTCTGTATATTATTCTAATCCTTTATTATGCATCAGGTGTTTGTTTTCTATTCGCAATAAGCAGCAAGATCTAAAGATAATTGATATCTGTTGCAACAACGCCAAAGTACTTCAGAGTACGAACTTCAATGTATGTAGAGAGATTTATTCTGAATACAGCTGTCAGGTTTCTAGAACATTCACTGCCGGTGGGTGTTAGATGTGGGTGTGGGGGACAGGGGCAGTGTTCATACCTTTATCAGACCCCTGAGGCTCCTCTGAACTTGAGGAAGAAAACTCTGTACAGAAGAAATGAGATCTATGTGGTCAAAATAAACTACTATATCTAATCCAACTGTTTGTTTATCTCATTTTATTCTTCCATCTGCTTGTGTTGAAATATTTAAATCATTATCCATGTTCACAAATTTTAACAGAACTGTCACAGTTCTGCACAGGCATGTGCTGGAATGTTGGTATTCATCAGCAGATGTTTGAGCCTGCATGAATCTGCAAAACTGCTTTAGTCAACAAACTCAAACACGGCTGAGCAGTTTTTAGAACACACATTTAAAGAGTGAGGAATCTTACCTTTGCGTCTCTTCTTGTGTTTACGTTTATCTTTGCGTTTCTGTTTTCTGGAGTGGCCGGATTTGGTTTTCTTTGAGCATAATTTGTCTACAGTCTCTCCTGATCTCCCCCTCTTCTGAATTGTGACCTCTTTCCTCCTAGAGGAGATATCACAGAACTTCTGTTAAGGCCTACAGACCAATCCACACATCTGTAACAGTGTTTCAGAAAGACTGTATTCTTACTTGTGATGATAGTTGAGTTTAAAGGAACACTCTGGACAAAGACCTTAAAAACAGTGTGACAATTAAATAACATTTTAAAGATGAGTTTATCCCAATCAAAAATAGTTTAGGTCAAATGCAAAATTTTAAACGTCTTATAAAGCTTAAACCTACCAGAACCATTTAGAAAACTTTCATTAAAACATTTCAATGTTTCAAACAGTGAAATAAAGCAGTTCAAAGGCACAGAAATCTAGAAGGTGGTTGATTAATGACATATAAATAGTGCCGAATCTGAAATATTTAAAAAAATTGGTCAGTAAGTTTCTTTAAATCACTGTTTCATGCATTTTTATAGTTTCATTATACAAATTCCAGATTCTACACTATATAGTATATACAGTTCATAATTTAAACTTATGACTATATAGTTCATAATCAAAACTTTTTTATACATAACACTATTGTCATTTGAGGTAATGTAATTGTGTTTCCTTAATCTACATAGTAAGTAGGCAGACATGGTCTTCCCTACTAAGTCCACATTAATAAGATCCCACACAGGGTCCCATCAGCAGAGATCACGGCATGCAGGGTTTAAATGGCCACGTGGTGGGAGGGGCTACAACACTTACGTAGTTTCACCAGGGCGTTTTTCTTCTCTCCCTGCTCCACATAAGCAAAATTCACCTCCCAGCTTTTAAGACCATCCTTATTCTCACAGCGCTTGTGCCCACACAGAAACTGACCTGAACATAAGAGTGTGAGGAGTAACACACAGAGTTACGCAGGACAGAACTACAGACAATCACCAGACTCAATATTTTGGCTGATGTTACTGGTGATCTATTCATTATATTCATTATCAACTGTGTGTGAACAGACTCCAAAACACTTTGTGATCTCATCATACAAGCAACATTAGGAGCCATGTGACCACATTGTGTAACAAGTAGGACATCCAGAGTTTTTAACTTTGTGTGTTGCACGTTTGACTTGAAGAAACCTGTGTGTTTACATGGACATTCACATCATACACATACAGGCACAAACATTTGTGTGTCTAAAATCAAACGGTAAAGACACGTTTCATGTGAAAGCTGAAGTTCACTTGTTATATCAGTTACAAAACCAATGAGCATTCAGCTCCAAACATGTTTACAATGAGATGAAAGTCCACATGTGTTTGACAGCCACAGCATGCCCACAATTCATACTTGTTTTGTTCTTCATCAACAACCATTAACACGCTAATGCAGAAATCTGATCACACAAACAGCCAGATGAGTTGCAGATGTTCACAGCAGAGATCTGTCTCATAATCAGAGATCCTGTGGCAAATGTTAAAACACACTTTCACTTTAATTTAACACAGCGTTGCAATAAAATGACATCATTTCAGCATCATTAAAATATAGAGAACAAAGTCATCATTTTGTTATGTAAATCTGGGGAATGGCAGTAGATTTTCCGCAGTGTTGTGCTCAAAGCCTGTCACAACGGAAACATCATTGGTCCAAACTCCTGCTCCATCAGACTGTATGTATTGTGTAACACCTTTTATTTTTAAATCCAACCCACAGAATTCCACATACTGCAGGTTCTGGTCTGGAGGAAATACACTTCCGCTCACAATCCAGATAGATGTGAAGTTTAACATTAATGTGGCCATTACTGTAAGGAAACACTGTTTTTATGACTGAATGACAAGTCATCTCTCCTCATTTTTATTACAAATTTATTACAGTTTTTTTTAGTACAAGTCATCTGTCTTGCCGTGACCTTGCTCTGGCCTGCCAGCATTCAGCTCAGCCATCAGCAGCTGACAGAAGCTCCAGCAGGATTACAGGGGAATCCTTCAGAAAAGTGCGTCATCAGTGAGGTTTCTGCACGACTGGCCATACCTCTAACAGTGTGCCGTCTGGATCAGCTTTGGCTGTTACCTGATTGCTCAGAGCATGTCACACCAGTCCACACTCTGTGTTAACTACAGTGTGACGCAAGCTCAGCCATTTGCTTAGCATCCATATATCTGTTCCACCTCATTAAAAAAAGTAAAGATAACTTTTGTGTAGTTAGCTAATTTGTTAGCAACTTGACTAGTTCAACAACTTAAAATTGTGGGTAGCTTTAAAGCTAAAGCTTCACACAGCCTCCTATCACTAATATATATTATAAGATATTACATCTCTCCAGGAGTCCTGGATGTGAGATCCAGGGAAGGTTTTTGTGGCTCTTGTTTCAGCTGTCTAAAGTGACTCTAGCTGCAAACAGAGTTTAATGAGGCAAATCTGACAGTTTTCTGACCTTTGATAAAAACATGCACTTTGACAGAAGGACACTCTGTTCTGTAAGATGATTTGACTGAGTTTGTCTGATCACATGATCTGGTTGCAGTGAGAGTGACTGTCACATCAGACTCACGTTGCACATGAGGATTATTGAGACTCAATTACTTTGTCTCTTTGATGACGTACATACAGCTCTGACCTGGCCAATCAAACTCACGTGAGGGCCAGAAGCTCCTAAAGCCAGTGAAGATGACAGAGTCTTTAGGGAAATGACAAAACACATCAGGGTTAAACCTTCATTAGGAACTTCAGGGAAACCTCAACACAATGGACATTCCTCATAAGAAACCCTCAGCTGTACCTCTGCAGAACAGTACACAGTATATACACTTGGTTTCGAATGTCAGAGTCCAGCCCATAGACATCTCTCTGCTACAATGTAAATCTAGATCATGACATTATTAGACACTTCATTGCACAGCAGGTCAGATCTGATCCTCAAAAACCCACAAAACTCTATTGTGCCCACAGCAACAACGCTTTGAATTATAGTATTAACGCTTGAGAAATCTCTGACCCTAAATATGAGTCATATCAGGTTTATTTTTATAGCAATTTTCACAATCAATAAGGTACATTTCTACAAATACATTTTTAGTACTCAATATAATAATTCATCACAATAATAAAAATGAAACATGATCCTCACATGTGGGTTTTTTGAATGCATGTTTTGTGTTGTTGTTGGGATTTTTGTGGCTCAGGGTTCAAGAGATGCCTGTTGTCTCATCAACACAGCAGATCATTTAAAGGTCTCTTCATTGATCTGCTTTACAGTTTGTGTTTAAAACTCCTGTTTATTTACTAAGATAAAATCCAACCGTGAACCATCACCCAGAAACAATTACTTAAAATCATTGATCTTCCTTAAAAACCATTTGTTCCACTAGCCAACACTGAGGTCACTGTCATAGTATAAACTAACAGCCTGCAACTGAATTAATCCTAAATTAATCCTGAATTAATCCTAAAATGTCACATTCAATAAGAATCAGTGAGTTCATGTTTGTCATTTTCTTGCTAGACATTAACTTTAAGTTATTCATGTAACATTCAGTTAGCAAGATACCTGTACAGCAACAATGTAATGATATTAATAACTAAAGAAATGCTTGTGTTGTAGCTGATTGTATAGAAGTTGCTTTATGGTTGCAGAAGGGTTTTTAGTATGTTGCTATACAGTTTGTACAGTGTTCTGGATGGCCAATTACTTTACTAATTTCATGTTTACTATTCAGGGTTTGGTACAAAAGTATATGCACTCATAATAATAACTTCATATCCTATTGAAAGATTTAGCCTTCAGCTGGAACAAAGGACAAGACAGCTTTGATTTCGTAATTGTGAAAGTTAGATAACTGTGTGTGTGAAAATACACAGAGCTTTAAAACAGTTGCATCACCACCTAGTGGCAAACGACAGTATTGCTCTCACATTTTGATTTTTTTTTTTTAATTTTATTTTATAAATTTTTGTTTTCAAACATCCCCTTTTCCTTCATTATTTACCAAAAGGTACTTAATATAAATGTAAGAGTGTTTAATATAAATGTAAAAGGGAAAAAGTAGCAGAAAAAATCTCTAATTACCTTTTCCAGATACAACTTCATTCTCGATGCGCCACCTAAATCCAAACTAACAAAAAATGTTTTAAATTTCAATTCAGAAAGTGCAGAAATTACTGAGAAAATATTTTAAAAATTGACTTCAGCTTCACTTTTTTAAAATTCTGTACCATAATAAAGCATCCAAAAATAGAAAAACAAACCTTATTTTCTTTGTATCTGCTGAGGTCTGCGATGCAGTACTCTTTAAAAAGTTTATCATAGTACTTCTTTGCAAGCTCTTTCTCCCTAAAAATGTCAGAAACTTTGTTTTAGTGTGACTGCACAGGGATTATAGTAACAGAATGACAGAGAGCTAATACAGAAATTAGAGACAGTGACAGAGCTAATACTGAGATCAGAATAACAGACAGATACAGAGTGTTGATACAGAGATCACAGACAGAGATCAGAGATCATCACCATGTCATCTCCTCTTCATCTTCCTCCCTCCACAGGAAGCGATGGTTCTCTCTCACCACATCCAGATCTGTCTTGTCTTTACACCTGCAGACAGGCCCAAGTCAAATCAGCTGTTGTAAAAAAACTGAAATGAAACTAAAGGTTAAGTGTGTTAATTCTGTGTCACTAGTGTCACCAAAAAGAATCACAAAATTAAAGGTTTTTTTATAACACTCTCTTCATCCTCCATTGTTGAAAAAACAGTCAGTCTTGCCCAAGACTATTGGTTAAGTCAATGTAATGTTGGTGTTTATGTGTTTAGAACAATGAAGCTGCACAGACACACACAAAAATGTTCTGATTTCACCACACTTTTATGTGGGTGAATTATTCTACACTTATTTACAGTAACCCTTATATTAAGGTGTAATAACAAAAGTATTTTACATCACAAAATTACACATTTTATCTTTAAATAAACTACACAGTAACTACAGTGATTTTCTAAAGGGTAGACAAAGAAAATTTCTCACGTGGCTCGTCTGAAGTCATCTAGCTTCCCTCCATAGTACAGAATGTAGTCGCTGACAAACTTCTTGTGACGCTCAAACTGAAGAAATGCTGTTAGGAAATTCTTAAACTTCAAAGCATCAAACTGAATGAAGTATATGACCTTATTACAATCATGGATTGAATCTGCATTTCAAATTCAATTTATATTAATGTTATTTATATTTAAATCATATTTCTTTTAGTCTCTGAGTTCAAAGAGCTGAAACCATAAAGTACAAAGTATCTACTTAAAGTACAGCAAAGAGGATACAGCATTCATTGATATCAGATGTTGCCGCCGGTTTCTGGCTTCCTCTCTGTCAAAAAAAACTTCACAACATTAGTTTTATTCCACACACAGCGGACAGCTGATGTTAATGAGTAATACTGTACCTGTCCCACTCAGAGGCAGCCACTGTTTTATCAGCTACCTTTATGTGTTTGCCTTTCTGAAATGGCTTTCGCAACAATTCATCTTCACCTGCCCTAAAAGCACACAAACATTTGTGTCGATTAGACATTTTTACATCATTTTTGTAGATGTTGAGAATAAAAAAATACATTTTACAAATAAACCAATACACTGATACATTATGAATGACTACAATGTATTTACATTATACTAACACTAAATGCCTGTATTATCAATTTCGGATATAAAAAAACTCACCTATTGTCTCTGTGTTTGGAATTTTCTCCATCAGCATCCTCATCACTGAAGTCGGAGTCATAGCCTCCGCCTCCATGCACCTGTAACAGTGAACACACAGTATTGCCATAGTACAAGACCCTAACCGTAAGAAAAGTATTAAAGCAAGTTAAGCAACCATCAACAACAACAACATGCATGTTACTGCAAATGATGTGCTTCAGCAAAACAGTTTAAAACACGCTCACTATTAAGTGAAATGACAACAGTGATTTTACTGCAGGGCTGAGTCTGATAAAGATGAACTAGCAGGTCACAGGAAAAATACTGAATCATCTTTATAACGATTACAAAGTTGCAGTAATATTTGTTTTTGCGCACCTTAACAAGATCTAGAGAAGTTTGATCCATCCCGCTCATCTGTGTTGACACGCCGAGTCTCAGACTGGCGCAGATTGATGACGTTTAACCACACGGCCAAAACAAACTTAGCCCCGCCCTCCCCCTTGAGCAGTAAGGTTTATTCTTTTGTCTTATAGTGATGATCATCTTAATCAGAACAATGATAATATGGACATTTAAATTAATTGTTACAAATAAAGATAACATAAGAGCTCTAATGGTTGGCTAAATTTGCTGATGATAAAAATGGACAAATCTTTTATTCTGCGTGTATAATACGTTTAGTTTCCTTTGTTTTCTAAAAGCTGGAATGATTAGATCGCTTCAAATAGGCTTTTTTATTCACATCATAAATCAAACTTGTTTTCGTCGAATATTGGTAAAGAATCAGTGACAGGAAATAAGAAGGGGGTGGGGGCGATGTGCCATTTTCTCAACAACTGCTCTTTTATTCCCAACAATGCTAAAAATGAATGAACTGAAGAAAGAGTTTCAGAGACAGAAACTTCATTGTTCTCAAATGTCTATATACGAGCAACACAGGAACTTGCATATGTCTCTTCCTGCTGAAACAACACAATATAGACATTAAAAGGCATTTCATTACAAAATAATATTTCTGATGTTGTGATATTTAACACAAAAGAATATCAACAATACACATACGTGGGTTAATAATATGATGTAATAAATAGTATTATATATAATTATTATAAAAATAATATAACAACAAATATATGCATATATACATATACTGTAAATATCTTCTAACATTTAAATTAACATTATATTTTAAGTGTTTTACAATACAACAAATACGGCATTAATAACAAAGAATACGCTTTACAAAACCCACAACAGTACAATGGTAAGAGTGTGTGGGGGACGCAGGTGCATGTGTCCAGGCCTCATGAATATTCCCAGTATCTCTTCTTCATGATTGGTTCGTGCGCTTTCACAGTAATAACACCATTGGACACCAGCTGGTACATAATGATGCCAAACAAGGGTCTCCCAGGGTCTGCATGAAAAATATCCGATATCTCGATCCGATACTATTTCACTTTTCTTTGTTGATCTTTTCTTAGGTGTTTTGAGATTGATTTGGTTCATTATCGGAATCGTAATGTAGGAAAGTGAAAATTTCCGCCCGCTGGATATTTTCATTCTAGCAGAACGAATCGCTGGATGTGCGCCTGAGCCCCAGATCTCATCACACACTAACTGAAGAAGACCACCGCAAGACCTCCATTCATTACCAGCAGCCTACGGCACTTAGGAATACTGCAGGACAGAATGGGATATGTGCACAGAGCTATCAGAGGATACACTTTGCTGCTCTGGGTTTCCACCCTATTACTGTTGGCGGAGAGCAGGAGAGGCAAACAGCCCAGATGCCCGTCTGGATGCACGTGTACTAAAGATAACGCCTTGTGTGAGAATGTGAGATCTGTACCGCACAGCTTCCCTCCTGATGTCGTGTCACTGTAAGTTTATTAATATTTACATACTGATTCATCCTCAGAGTATTCATACAGACATACTGTGGTCTTTGTGTATTCATAAACAGATATGTGGGATGTATGCTCTTTGTATATGCATATAAAATGAATATTTGTTGTAAAATTTGTATGCAAATATATATATGCACTGTCTATATGCTGTTTTGTTATTGGTAACAGATCATTTGTGAAGTCTGATTTCAGTGAGATTGCAGGGGGCAGTTTTCTCCACACCCCGTCTCTTCAGCTTCTGTGAGTTTCTACTGATGTTATATGTTCTTTATTGTGCATTGCTTTATAAGGATGGAGTGATCACCATATAAAGTGGTCCAGTGTTTGTTTTAAGTAATTGCTGGCCGGTGAGCTTTGGAGGACATTCTTCAGCGTGTCTAATTTCTCAAAGCCCTTTAAGTTGGTGTGAATATTATGCAATGGTGCTTTTGTCCTCATGATCAGAAAACGAGAAGATCGCTGCTTGAACTGGGATGTGTGTTTACAATGCAGTTTACAAAACACAGAACTAAAACAGAACATTAAAGCTAATGTTCTTTAATTAAAGCTATACTAAAGCATGTAAACACAGATAAATGTGATGCTAATTCAAGCAGATGCAGTTTTGGATTTGGCACTAACCTGATAAATATACCCAGCAGTCATATTTGTCTTTCCCACTCTGGGTTGTGCAATATCTTGTCAACACACATGTGGAAAGGATTTATGTTGGCTCTCTGATTAAGTGGAAAAGACCCGTTCTGTGTGTGTGTGTGTGTCAGGACTCTTTCAACAATATAACAAAAAACAGAACAACGTAATTTATTTTAGAAGTTTGATACATGCAGTAATGCTCCTGTGTTTATGTCTTGTCACATTACTGAACAATTTTTTTTACCCTTTACAATTAAAACTATGTTTGTTTGGTTCTTTGTTTGCTCCTTGACCTCCCAGATTATTTACAGCCAATTCATTTGAGTCCATCGATGAAGATGCTTTCCAAGGACTGCCACATCTGGAATATCTGTCAGTTCATTTAATTTGCTTTAAACTCTCATTATTCAATATTATGTCGTGCGAGAAAATCTGAAGCAAATAATCAATTTCAGGTTTATTGAAAACAACAAAATTGAATCAATATCGCCCCACGCGTTCAGAGGTTTGAAATCTCTCATACACTTGTGAGTACATCAGAATATTATGACTGATTGAAAACTGATACATGTATCTATATCTTTATTTCTGACATAATGATACTGATCAGCTGTGCTTGATTTTTTGTTAGGAGTCTTGCCTACAATAATCTTGAGACGCTGCCCAAGGATATTTTTAAAGGAATGGATGCCTTAACAAAAGTGTATGTAGTTTCCCTCTAACTTCCAGCATTTCTGTGATGTGTATAAAGACAAAGTAATTAAAGAATGTCATGTGTGACAGAGACCTGAGGGGAAACATGTTCAATTGTGACTGTAAGCTGAAGTGGCTGGTGGACTGGATGTACAGCACCAATGCAACAGTGGACCAGTTACATTGCAGTGGTCCTGCACCCTATCAAGGGAAGAAGATCAATGACCTAATGCCTCAGTCGTTTGACTGCATTACAGCAGGTAAATCAGCACTGTACTGTCCTGAGTAAAACTGAGGAGAGGAGACAATCCTATGCTGATTTTACACAAAATGTTACTACATTTTAATAAATGCCTCAAATGGATTATATTTAGGGTTGTCTGAATCTGGAAGATCAAAAAAATTCTCTAATGTATACATGTGCTATACATGTGCTAATGTATAAATATAAGTGCTGTGAGGATGTATTTCCTGTTGAAACAGGAAGAAGCTGGGAACAATTAAGAGTTTTAAATAAGCATAATCTTTTGTTTACCATAAAGCACGATTTGCTACTTGTTATTAGATAAAGGTAAATGAAATTGGGGGACACTCTTGTTCATCTAAGAGTATTTTGTTGGACACAATTTTGTACACACCCCATGAACAAAATGTGTCACCAATATTTTTTAACACAAAATTGCTAATTCTAAATGTGTGTATTTGTTTTCAAAGAGTACATTGGCATAATGATAGTCTCAAATAATTTTGTTTATAGTGATAATATCAAAAAGAACAAATTTTGGCCTAGTCTATGTATCACTAGCAGCAAAGCTAACAAACAGGAACAGAATACACCAATCCAGATGTGAGTTTTTCTGTAAATGAAAAACCATCTTAATGTTTTGAAATTTTGCTTGTGTATTGCAGAGTTTGCTTTAAAGAAGACCCTTACATTTGAGTCAATATCTGTGGAGGCCTTTACATTTGGGAATGATCAATATGTTGTATATGCTCAGCCTTTCTCTGGAAAATGCAGCTTTATGGAATGGGACCATGTCAACATGGAGTTCAGACCTTACGACACTATAGAAAGTAAGAATTAGAAATCTCACATAAAAAACTTTTGCAATTTAACATCATAACAAAAATAAGCTTTCTAAACTACAGAGTCTGGTAGAACATGAAGTAATTTTATTGGCTTAATATGCAGAGACAACTGTAAGGAAACCATTTGTAGGATTATTCAGAGGAAAAGTGTAAACAGTGCCTGTGGCCTATTGAAACATTGTTGTGTTTGTTTCAGCATCCTGACCAGGGAAATGTTTACAAAACCAGTTTGAAAACATTTTTCAATTCAGTTGCTGATGCAACAGAAACTACCCATTTCACTGTTAACAAAATGATAAACAACAACAATTCCAGTGTTGTATGGTACAGATTCAGCGCTATTAAATGTTGCCATTATTACAGTATGTGCTTTGATGACTGTGATTTTTTGTTTTTATTTTTAGGCACATCCACTGTTAATTGTAAGCCAATGGTCATTGAAAACCATCTTTTCATTATTGTTGCCCAACTGTTTGGCGGCTCTCACATTTACAAACGGGACAGTTCTGCAAACAAATTCATCAAAATCCAAGATATTGACATTCTGAAAATCAGGAAACCCAACGACATTGAGACTTTCCGCTTGGATGGCGAGTTCTTCTTCGTGATAGCAGACAGCTCAAAGGCCGGTTCCACCACAGTGTACAAGTGGAATGGCAACGGGTTCTACTCGCACCAGTCTCTCCATCACTGGTACAGAGACACGGATGTGGAGTACCTAGATATCGCAGGCAAGCCCCACCTTATTTTGTCTAGCAGCTCACAGCGGCCCGTTATCTACCAGTGGAACAAAAGCCAGAAGCAGTTTGATAGACGGACAGACATTCCAGAGATGGAAGACGTCTATGCGGTCAAACATTTCAAGGTGAAGGGGGAGCTGTTTATCTGCCTGACACGCTTCATCGGTGACTCCAAGGTGATGACGTGGGACGGTTCCATGTTTACAGAGATACAGACAATGCCCTCGCGGGGGTCCATGGTGTTCCAGCCCGTCTCCATCGGCAACTGGCAGTACGCCATCCTAGGCAGCGACTACTCGCTAACGCAGGTCTATCAGTGGGACACTAAGAAGAGCCAGTTTGTGCATTTCCAGGAGCTCAACGTTCAGGCGCCAAGAGCGTTTTCACTGGTGTCTATTGACAACAGAGAATTCCTGCTGGCTTCCAGCTTTAAAGGAAAGACACAGATTTATGAGCACCTAATGATAGACCTGAGCAGTTAGACAGTGCAGTGAGGGTGTGAAATACACTATTGTCATCTTTACACTATTGTGAAACTACATGCATGATCTAGCCTAGTGCTAATAATAATTGCAGATGAATGCCTCTCTAGAAACACCTTTTGTGTCTTTCTCTGTTGTCACCATCTGTTTTACACTTTTCATTTTTTCACTTTTTTGTCCCTGTAAACAAAAGCTTTTGTCCATGTGTTCTCTACCGTTATGTGCGTGTCTCACTAAAGAGGCATAGTAAGAAAACAACAAAGGTCAAATCAGTAAACCTAATAACATCTGCCAAATAAACTGTTTACATTTTTACAGTAATAAACTATTTTAACTTTTATACACGAAAGAGAACATTTTAATGAAACTCCTTGCATTTGGTGTGACAGCTGTAAACTTCTTTTGACTTAATAATTTCATTTAATAATCATAATGCAATAAACTTAGATTTAGACTCTTCAGATCTCTTTAAAAAAATAACTGAGAAAGAAGGTTAGTTGTTACTGGCACTTGTTTGTTTGTTTTTTGTTAGATCTAATAAAATGTATTAGAAATATGACCTTGTTTTGTCATGATGTACAAACAATTTACAGTGAAAATAAAGCTTAACCCAAAAATTAAAATTAAAAATAAGAAGTTAAATTTTGCTTGGGAATTTCATGACAATTAAGCACACAATCCCCAATTCTGATAATAAATAACATAAATAAAATAAGTAAATTAGTGTGAAATTTAAAATGCTGAATTAAGGTAATACGAATTTATACTTAGATTTAGGAATGAAATGTACCAAAAGCTTTCGTAACATTCACACAACTACTCTGAAAACATAGTTTATAATAGAAATATGATCATCCTCATGGCTGGTCTTCCATTATATCAATGTATTTATTATTTATACACAAAAACACGCGAAACAAACGCAGTGAAATGTCATTGTCGTCCAACCACATGACAGCGCCACTCTTCAAACACGTGCTGACCTCCAGCGGCTGAGTGACGCAACTGCGTGTTTCTTTGTACAAGGTTAATTATTAAACTTGTTGCTCGGTACCATATCCACCCGAAGGCAACCGTGTATGAAGACGCGTGCTGAAGGTATGCTCAGCGGCTCTTCTGTCCTAACATGGGTGACTGTAGACAGCGCAATGACCCTCTGAGTAATGACACAGATTTATCTGTTGTCCCCTATAGAGCGGACGACATCAGGACGCTTTGTCATAAAGTTACTGATGGTGAGGCTGGGGAGGAAATAGAGTTAGAAACTCGGGCAGAAGTGTGGATGGGTGATGCTGCTGCTGACGGTCAGGACTCACAGCGGGTCTGTGTGCCGGTGTGCTGGAGAAGAAGAGACAGTGACCGTGATGATGATGAGCAGAACGCGGGGACAAACAGAGGTAAATTGATCTCAACTCTTATTTAACCACCAGAGGATGTCATTATAGACATATGGATCCAGAACTGTGTCGATCGAACTGTTACCTATTTCCTTTCTTTTAAGGGAACGTGACCTTTACTGCTGTGACTCGCTCGACTTTCATTGTATCAAGACCGTTAATAAAATATTTCCATGGTAACCATCAGCGTTTCCGTCGAACTACCACGTAATACACAATATATCATTAGCTATAAACGTCCTGTAAACGGTTGTTTCTTATAATATTCTCCTTGTTATATAAAATATTTTGTGGTAGTAATAGCTAAAGAAAGTTGCTTTTAGTCTTATTGTTTTAATAGTAAAAGGTTACATAAACATAATTGTACAGTGATGGGATTGGTGATAATTTGGTTCTGAATGATTACCATATTCATGTACGATCGTATTTACATGTATTTAATAAATAACATGGAGCTACCGTGGTACAGAAATTTTAGTTTTTGTTAATGCCACCTTAAATCTAACTCTATCTAATCTAACTAAAATAGTGGTACAAAGTGTTCAAACAGAGAGGTTGTTGTTTTAAAGTGTCACCTTATCTTTTACAAACAGAAAGCATGAAATATATTTTCAAAAGGAAGTTTATTAAACCAGATATCCCTGAAATCATTATGACCAGCACTGGCTTTGTGGGAAATCTCAGTGTGAATCACAGCAGGAAAAAGTGTTTATTCTTCTTGATGTTTTTATTTAAATGATCAGATTTTCTACCCTGTTGTTTATTGAACTCAAACTGGTGTTGTTGGGCATGTGTTATGTTACAGGGCCCATGATCAGATCCTCAGAGGATTTTTCAAACTGTTTGACTTTTGTCCAATGTTGGCAGCCTGTTGGTGCATGTACTCAGCGTCAGGTAGTGAAGTTGTGTACCTTCAGTTACATAATCATTTCCGTCACATATAAGATCATTTCAATGTTAAACAGAATCACCAATAGTGTGTGGAAATTCATGCTGTTCTTTAGCCTCCATCTCATTCCACTCTAAGATCAAAATTCAGTTCACACCCCACAAAGCCAAAATCACATGCTGTGCTTCACATTTCCATCAGGTGAACGGGTTTGTGTGCTAAACTAGTGCTTCCATATCCAATCAGTGAACATTCTGGAAGACGAGTCATTATTGAAAGCATGATGAGACTAAATGTGATCATTGAGACTAAATGTGATAATTGATTCAACTGTACGCTGTTATTGATGTTTTCTTTTGTTATCCACAGAGAAGAGGGGCACATGTCCAGGGCTCGGTCTCCTCTACAGTTTGTTAGCTTCTGCCTTTTTCTCGGTTGCTGCTCTTCTCGTGAAGAAGATCGAGAACATGCACGCCATCCAGATAAGCGCCATTCGCTGCTTCTTCCAGATGATGTTTGTCATGCCAGCTATGATTTATTACAAGTATGAATCTGTCAGCTCAGCCCTGTTACTGGATCCAGTACAGTTTGGCTTTGTTCACACTGCACCCAATTTCAATCAGTTTTTACAATCTTGTTTAGACAACTGACTGGTCACACTGTCATTTTGTAAGTAGATGAGTCAGATCTTTGTAGCAGCCAATAAGCATTGGACTATAGTAGTGAAATAGGCATCACACAGTGCAGAGACACATTAGTCATTATAGAAAGTTTTGCTTTTGCTCATGTCTATAACAGCATCTTGTCTCAATGCTTAAAATCACATAACGTAAATTTTTCTATCTGAATTCACCCACTCAGTGTTCCATCCATATAAATGTCATGTGAGCATAACCAAGTGAATTCAAACACAGTTGTGTGATGTTACAGTCCTTACAAACGTTGTGGTTTACATTTTTAAATATTTTTGACTATAAGTTGAAATAGTATTCCGGGTTTATTTTTGCATTAGCCGATATCTAATGCACCTAATAAAGACTTCACAGGTGTGCTAGGTTAATTGTTTACTGAAAGTCATGACAGAAAAAAACCCACAAAATTTACAGTTTTTTTTTTTACTACAAGTAACTCAATAGATCTGATTCAGTTACACCAAAATATAAAATAAAGGTTGTCTGAATAAAGCCTTTAAGCCATGAGAATAACTGCCTGTAACCTTTGCTTTTCAGAACCGGTTTCTTGGGTCCAAGAGGCATGAGGATTTATCTGTTCCTCAGAGGATTCCTCGGGTCCAACGCCATGATCCTTTTGTATTACGCTGTTCTGCAGATGCCTTTGGCTGATGCCACAGTCATAATGTTCAGCAATCCAGTCTTCACCGCCCTGCTGGCTTGGATTTTCCTCAAAGAGAGATGCACAATATGGGACGTGGTGTTTACTGTGTTTACGCTCACTGGCGTCATACTGATAGCGAGACCCCCCTTTCTGTTTGGTGGCAAGGTGTCTGGGATTGAAGGGGACTACACCAATCACATCAAAGGCACGGCGGCTGCGTTCATGGGGGCCGTTGGGGCTGCTTGCACCATGGTGATCCTCAGAAAGATGGGAAAAAGCGTTCATTACTACCTCTCCATTTGGTACTACGCCGTTCTGGGACTCATCGAATGCATTGTCGTTCTGATCATCCTGGATGAATGGAAGATGCCGATGTGCGGGTGGGACAGATGGACCCTCATGGCCATCGGTCTGCTGGGCATCGCCGGACAGACGTTCCTCACCAAAGCCCTGCAGATTGAGAAGGCAGGTCCGGTTGCACTGATGAGGACGATGGATGTGGTGCTTGCCTTCATCCTCCAGTTTCTCTTCCTCAATCGAACGCCCACCTGGTGGAGTCTGGGAGGTGCGCTGTGTGTGATCAGCAGCACCAGTGGTGTCGCAGTGAGGAAGTGGTACACCAGCACCAGACCAAAGAGCTGATTCACATGATCTTTCACGTGATCATAGATTTCAGTTTTCAGAGTAGTTTGCTACTAATAACTGCTGCATTAGATACCAAAGAAGCTGTTTCTACTTTAATCATTTACAGCAGAAATGTGTGACATATAGTTTTGTACTTTCTTAAGTAGATATTCTGTTAGTCAAGACTACAAATCTATTTTGAAGTAAAACAGCAGTTTTACTACATAATACATGTTTTAGTATACAATATATTATAATAGACTGCTGGCCAGGACCTAAGTTTGAAGAGCGTGTTAATGACATTTCAAGAAATTTGCACTTTGTCTTTGACAATGTACTGTTAACACTTTATACCAAGATACAGGGCAGCAGTTTGTCAGAATACTGAAATTATAAGTTCTGGAAAATGATTATAGATTTAAGTTATATTTGCCTAAAATTTAAATATGCAATCAATAATATTTTCTACGACTTTATGAACTCTGCCCGTGTGTACACTAGACATGCACAATGTAACTGCTTAAATATTAGCTAGATATGAAATGAGTCACTGTAACTTTTATTTATGGACATATGGCCACAGAGATAATTTATTATGGGCTCATGGCCGTTTTCAGACTGACTGTGTTTATTGAACTGCATTTATTGAATTTGATATTTGCACTTGTTTGTATGAACCAAACTCTGAGCACTTCACATGTGTACCGATCTTGCAACAGTGACGCACAGCAGATCCCTTAATACTTATTGTGATTACGGTTGCCAGTATGAATAATGCCTATGATACATTTCACTCTGCTCAAATAACAGAAATTTTATTGTAAACAATTATAATTAAAATAAATTAAAGGTTCTTGTTTCAGGAGCTACAAACTCTTCAAATCAATACCAGCTGCTGTGTCATGTGACTTTGAGCCCTACAGACCGTTAAAGAAGGATCAGAGTTGCATTCTTAGGGATTTTCTCTTTTTGTAGGTCTGTTTAAGGGCTGCACCATATAAATCACATTATTTATGCATATGATATACTGTAAGCTCTGTAAAGTGATGTAGCCAACAACGTTTAACAAGATTTAATTCTGGCAGCAATCAGTCTGTCTGTGTAAACATGAATCAAAGAAATGGAGGACATTTCACAAGAATGAAGAACATTTGTACTTCACACAAATGTGCGACTGAGGTTTATGACTGAAGATTAATAAATATGAAAAGTTTGTGCTTGTGCGTGTAGTTCATGTCAGTTATTATGATACTCCAGTAGAGGGCAGTAGTATTTTAAAAGAGCCCATGAAGAGAATGTGAATGGTTTTGATCACCACCTTCAGTGGTCGAAAGATCACTTCAGATAAACTTCTTCTAAGTGTTCTAGTCTTCAAAATTTTATCCAAACAGAAAACTTTTTTACAAACAGCCCAGAACAAAAGTTTAATTTCCATAGAACATATGGATTTCCAAGCACTACCAACAAAACATAACAGCCTCATCTGAATTTCCACAGTTATAAAATCTTACTTGTCAGTTGACTACTAAACATTATCACACACCTGAAACACCAGATTGGGTTTTCCTAGAAAAATATCTAAAAACTTAAGGAAAATGGCTTTAGGTGTAATATAACACCATGTCAAATAAAGCTTTAACTTCGGACTTTCATATGCAACTGCAAAATACAAAGACTTACTTGTGTAGTTTTGTACATTTATTGCAAATGGAAAGAGTTCCACATGTTGTAATATGACATGAGACATATTGACTGGGAGTGGAAGATTTGAGCATTCTTTCTGGATGGCATAAGAGTTTCCTCGCGTGGATAGAGATTTGGAAAAATCACTGCTATTCTGCCAAAACTACAAACAAATGGCTACAGTGAGTGTGCATTGGCATGTGTCTCTATAAGCGCCTGCCTAGAGCCCAACGATATTCCCAGAGGTTCTGTTTCATAAGGATTTAAAGCAACAGTGTGTGGGACTGCAGACCACTGTACACAACAAACCCACAACAAGCATCTGGAGAAGATACAACTGGATAATAATAATAATAAAACACTTTATTATGAATCAGAGATCTGTTGTATGAAATCAGCAGCATCACTTTGAGATTTCAGATGAATCCATAAGAATAATTTTGACAACAGGAAATCCTATGAGGCCGGGGAAGTGACCTTTAAATGAAGCCACAACTACACGATGTGATGTCTGCAGTGAAAGTTATCAGTGACGTGATGCTTGTATTGTCCTCACACAAAAGTACAGTGGCTGTACCACGGTATCAGATGGTAATACCATAGCACCATGTTTATCTTTTTATGATTAACATTAACATTAAATGTTACCCTATTCACGTATCATAATATTTACACAGTATTTTGTAAATAGTATTAGTATTATAGCAAATGTTTCAAAACAACTGCATTTTGGCAACATTCTTTGTTTAGTACTTTAATACATCAAAGGAACACGTTTAAAGCACGTCTTACAGCACTGAAGTGTGACAGTGTGTTGAGTTGAGCCCCTCAGTTGCTTCTCATCTGTTTCTCTGTTGGTTGAGCTCCTCAGATGTTCCTCTGCTGGTTCCTCACTGGAGATCAGTTATTGTCCTCACGCGCGCTGCTCCTCTACATGAGCGCGCGTTTCCCGCGTCCACAAACTCCAGCGCGACATTGTTTCACTGTTGCAGCGAGTTTCTGCAGATGTTACAGTCATTTTCATACAGATCTTACGGCCATTTACAGTCATTTCCCGAAATCATCATGAAGTTTCTGGATGTTTCTCATGACACACGCTTTGACTTTCTGCAGCGGTAAGTTGTTTTTCGTTGGCACGTGTTTACGTTTTCCTGCCTTTTAAGTTTGCCTTCATTTTT